>JAWWLZ010000001.1:109661279-109723745 GCA_035041345.1 Poliocrania exsul | reverse complement strand
AAGATTGTGGTTCATGTGCAGTATTACAGAATGTGTGCTTATATAGACATAAAAGCTATAGGATGGTATATAATTATGTGTACTTTTAAGTGCGTAGATGTACAAATCTGTATGCATACACATACAAGATCTTGTGAAGTAGAAAAGATAGAGGAATGAGCACAGCTAACTTTAAACACTTTAGAAAGGGGTCCATATACTTTGTGTATGAGAACTGTTTAAGAATCAGCTTGAGGAAGAGGGACTTAGAAACCTGAAGGTTAAACACATAGACAAGTTGAAATACCCTCAGGTACTTGTAATATGCTAATTTAAAATAATAATGCTTTAACCAGCAAATATTCAGTACTTGATGAGACAGATCGTTTCATTGTGAAGTGAACTTAATAAAAATGTTCTCTGAGAAGCTAATTGCCTACTGGTAAATTGCTGTTTAAGTAAGGCTTGCTGTTGCATGAGAATTTATAACTACATCCTACACCACTCCTGGTGTTTTTAAGATTCCCAGGGTACTGGATGTGATAAGGTATTATGCAGGTAGAATTCTCTTCCAGCCTGGATGGTGATGCGTATAACTGTATTGTCCTTCGAGATGAGTTCCTGTGCAGTTGCTGCTATCTCTCTGTTTGGCAGCCTGCTGTAGATAAGAATGAGTGATGATGCCCAAGATTTTAATGGAAATTTTAGAGTGTGTGCACGCGTAGGGTGCAGTCTTCAGCAGAGAAAAATGAGCTGGCTTGCAGGCATGAGGGGTCATCAGGAAAGATAAAGAAATCAGGTGTATACTCCAGCCTAGGCAAAGCTTTTTAAAGGATATTATTGAAATGAGGAAGAACTAATTTAATCTTTATAATGGCACTCCATTTAACTTTTAGATACAAGGTCAAGGTACTTGTTTTTGTAATGATTAAAGATTTTAGGATGTTCTTTTTGTCGGAAACATTGAATGTTTATGTGGTAAGGACTGAATGGGACAAAGAATTGAATTTGGAAGCATCAGAATTATGTAACATCTCTTCCCAAAACCATATTATAGACAAATTTAAATTTAAAGCAATTATCAAGTTTCATTTTGACAGTCAAATTTCCTTAAGAAGCCTCTCTTTAAAGTTAGTTTGATCCCCCAACACTAATATATCTTGTTTTTATGTCAAGTCTGTGATAGTACATTAATCATGCAGTAGCTGAAAACAGCTCCCTTTACAACAAAACCTTGATGCTTCCATTCTTAGTGAAACCTGATTTGCTCATTAGATGTGAGACTTTACAATGCATGAGGTTTGCAATACTGTCAAGATTATTTTAGATTATGATGAATTGGGTGGATTTTTACTCCAAAACCTCATGCAAACATTTTATTTTTAATGAGAAAAGATGATGCTGTACCCTTCCTGCATAGGCACATAAAAATAAAAAGTGGGCTGAAAATTTTCCAGATGGTCTCATCTTAGAAGGCAGGGGCAGCATAGATATGGGGAAACATTTTACCTTCTTTTCTGTCTAAGAATACAACAAATTCTTAACGAGTCTTAATGTAAAGAAGCCCATTTGCAGTTAGATGGTCTGTGTCTGCACTGTCCTATGGCTGCTGTTACAGTTGTCCAGTAGATTTATTTGGAGAGGTTTAAACCACTTTTTTGTTTTTTTGTTTTTTTTAATTTGAATTGCAGTTACTTAGTCCAACCAAGTCCTCCTGACCAGGTCTATTGAATAATGGGCTGTTATTTCTTTTTTAACCCTTTAAATCAGCCTGCCTTCTGAAGCAGGAGTACTCTAAAGTCCTATAACAATAACTTTCCCCACATCCCTCCACTAATGTCTTGTATGCTAATTCTGTGTCGAAAGGTTGCCGTAATTTATAAAGATCCACACTAGTTCTAGGACTTTCAATCCATAACTATCCCATTACTTAATTTTTTGCTTCATTTTGAGCATAATACATCAGCAGTGGTGCAAAGGGATGTGTCATACTGGCTATTCAGTGCACTACAAGTTCTCTTGACTAGACCTAGTTTGTTAAGGTACTCTGTTTCCACACAGGTTTTGTTCCAGTAGTAAATAGGAGGTGCAAAGACAAACAAAACTCTCTAAAATTTAACTTGGATGTATGACAGATGTTGATTTGACAGACGCTTATTCATTTTGACTCAATTCATCCTCTCTTCAATCTCAGTAACAAGGTTGTGATAGAGGTTTATAGTTAAAGGTATGTGGAGGGAGAAATTGCATTTTGGGACAGGAGGGAAAAGGGAAGATAGGTGGAACAGGTCTGCCAGTCAGTCAGAACTGTTGTGGGACAGAATATTGGGGTCATATTCCACACACCTAATCTTCATATTTTGAAACATTTCTATCATAATTAATGGTAGTCTTTAGGGGTTTTTTTCTGCAGTGAAGGTACTAGTGCAATCAAGGAGTGAATAATTGCTTGTGTCTAAGCACTGTCTCTCTTTAAACACCTGTTTATAGTTACCTACTAAGAGGACACACTTCTGTGAAGCAACTGGTGCTAGCCAATGCTATTTGTTGAAATTATTTTTATACTTCTGGGCTGATTTTCAGAAAACAACTTTATGCTGGCTGTCTAGTGAGCACTAGGAAAATGAATGGGAATGGCTCAGAGACATGCTCGTCATAAAGACAAAACATGATAGATGCATTCCACAGAAGGAGGAAAAGTAGGTCTCTGGGAATTAAGGAAAAAAAAAGGCTTAAAAATTATATACCTTATTTTTTTCTTAAGAAATGTGGCTAATGATGTATATCACAACGATTGAGTAATAGGACAAGGGACATTTTAACGACAAAATTCAGAGGTTAAAATTGAGACAAAGGTAGCTGGAAGATGCCAGTAATTCAGACTCCTTTATGTCTTTAATTACCTCACTTCAACAAGGCAATTCTGAGATGCCTTGATTTCAAAGGAACATAAAAGCTTCAGGAAAGAGGTATAAATAGGGGTAACACTGTTCCATTCTTCTGTATCCAAACACCAAAACATGATTATGGTATAAATGCCTTGTTCTGTCAGTATAAAATGGCATATATAAGGCACGCAGTCATTTTTAGCTGCAGGAAAATTTGAAGATGTAGTTAGTGTTGGAAAGGACCTTCAAAAATAGGTCAGAGAAAATAAAAACAAGCAATGGAAAAAGTCTTAAGTTTGCTATTCTGTTTTCTTAAAAATGCATAAACAAACATTTATAAACCTTTTCCTAGGTCTTTAGTGAAGGAATAAACATAGCAGTGACTTCATTAAGAAAGACTTTGTTGCCTGTTGTGTTTGTTTTTTGTTTTGTTTTAAAGAGAGTGCATGTGCTTCTAAGTTATCAATGGTTAATTTCCGTAAAATGTAGTTTTAAGTTCATAACTATGTACTAGTCTGTCCAACGCATTGACACATTTGGTACAAACTAGTAATGCGGATGAGAAAGCAGCACAAATATACTTACTCTAACCATCTTTCCCAGAGAAGCAAACAGGACTGTGTATGCGTTAACACTATGAGTCATGAGTGTGAAAGACGTTTGCTTTTCGGCTGTGTCCCAATTTTTTGTTCCTTGCTATTTCTAGAATTTTCTCTGAGATCAATGGAAGGAGAGGTTTGTCTTTAAAGCCTGATTTATTTACATGCTATCTTTAGCTTAGCTGAAGTTCTGGCAAAAAGAGAAATCTCAAATCTTGGCAATGACAAAGATCAAGAAAGTAAGTGCAAAGCAAATGACCATACTGGAGTGCTTTTATTTCTTGTGACTGTATTGTTCTTCCTTTTCCTGGCAAGATTCTTCTATGCTGCCTAAGAGATAAAGTAATGGCATAACAATTTATATGAGGTGTGAAAGAGAGGCTAATATTTAAAGACAGGAGAGATAGGGGTACAATGTTATAATTTAATGTAATTTTTTCCATTTTCAGTAAAGTAAAGATAACTTATCTTCTTCCACTACCAAGTAAGCTTTCACTGATTCAGAAGTATTCAAATGGTTTAAAACTCAACACATTTAAACAGGAGAAACAGCTTTTCTGTGTTTGTTAGACTTAACTCTGAATTGCGCTACACTTAGTGATTCAAGGAATTTTTTTAACTGCTTCCCTTTCAGGGGCCTCTAGAGGAATTACAACAGAACACGTATTTCTGTGTACAAAAGTTCCCTTTTTCTCTTAAAAATTGTAGAACTGATTTACCATAAACAATTTCAAAAAAGAAAATAGCAACAACACTGTTCTTGTTGTAGGATAGCTTTCTGTTTATATTTATAGTTCTGTTTCTTATCATGCTCTCCTCCTGGGGTTCAATAAACTTCACTTCAAACACTTGTTTTTGTCTGACTTAAGTTTCTAATGGAAATCAGGAACACCGAGGAAAAACAGTATTTTAAGCACGATCTCTATCTACAGGAATTGTGTTGTTTAGCGTCTCTAGAGTGTCTTGAAGAGTGTACATTATTTAGCAAAGCAGTGTTCTCATTTACAGTCTCATTGCATTGTGTATGTTATGCCTGACAGCCCTTCTGGGAAGGATCCTCCTGCCAGCACTCTGGTGTGGTTATTTACCCGGACAAAGAGATATCTTGATTCACTATTAAGGGAATGAATTATGTAACTTTAGTCTTTGCAGATTTTGTTAGGACTAATGCACTATTTTTGACAAGTATCAGGAACTAGGAAATTTTAATCAAAAAACACTTCAAGGGAACAAAAAATCCTCACAAAGGAACAAAACCCAAAAACAAACAGGGAAAAAAAATTGATTTTTTCCATTGTTTCTCTTAACACAATCCTCTTTTGTTCTCTACCCTTCAGAAAACATTGAGTATAGAATAAGAAAAAGAGGGGATCTCATTCATCTGAAAGCTGTGACTAAATCTTATTTTGCCTTATATTCTGTCTTGTGAATGTCCAGTGTCACATAAAACACATTGCGCAGAACCTCAGTGAGTTCAGACTTCTCTCACCTCTGTTTGCAGGTAGCTGTTTCTATTCTCCTCACCAGAACTCACTGCAACTTTCTTCCTGTCTGAGGGCTGATGTTTTGTTAATAAGAAAAATATAATGAGAGTGGAGTTTGACAATCAGAAGTGTCCTTAATTGGGAAGTAATCAAGATTTAGAGCATGTCTACCATGTAAAGTGGAACACCTGAGATGCTTCAAGACTGGCTCTCATATAAGCAAATATGTGCTTAGGATATTCCCAAGTGTTATGGTGGGTAGAACAATAATGAAGAAAATCTCATTGTAGGTTTTCTATAATGACAATGGAATTAGTTTGCTTTTAATTATCCCCTTTGTTTCCCTTTCTGTCTGGTCATCTGTCTGAGACAATGTATTTTAGTTGATGTATTAATTTGTACAAATCCATGAAGTATTTTTATTGACTGATTTTTTTTTTTTCCTGGCTTTCTGGCTTCTTTATGCAAAGAAATACTATTTACATCTCTTTCATGTTATTTTCTGTTTTCTGATACAGCAATTAATTAAAAGAAAACACTTTAATTTTGCTCAAGGATATGTATATGAGAATACAGATTGAATAATTATGATGGTTTAAGCATTTTCAGATGGTAGCATGATAACAATATTTTATTTTGAAGCTATAACTCCTGGTGGACTCAAAGTAAGTGATTTCTGTACAAAAAAATAAAAAATAAAAAAAAAATTAAAAAGTCTTCCCTACCTCTCCTGGCAAGTGGAGAGCAAACAAGCCACAAAGAATTGGCATGTGAACCTCAGGTGAAATACTTCTCCTGCATGCCTCCCAAACTGTAAGCCTCATGCATAAAGTGCCTCCGGCCTCCCTGAGCGCAGAGCAAGGGTCAGAATTCTGCTGTAGGCCTCTTTCTTTCTGTTTTTTTCTGGCACTGCTGAACTGGGAGGACTTGGAGGGGCTTTACAGCCCCTTTTCCTGAGTAAATGGAGTTTCTGAGATTTCTTTTTCTGTCTTCAGTCTATGATTCATAGTGTGATCTGCAATGGTTTTTGAATTCACTGTGAATCAAATCAGAAGCAGAGGTAAAGATTCCCAAATAATTAAGTTCCTCCAAGCCTTAGAACATCAGTAGCTCGGTAGGACTGATTCAATGCTGACACCGAGAGAGAGAATCAGAGACCAAAAGTTAAAAGTTCCCTTGAGTAGCAACCCACAAGCTCACAAGTGAACGAATCTTGGTCCATAAACTATGACATACTTACTCTGTCTTGCCTATTGACAGAGATGCAAGCACTGGAGTGTGAGGATGCTGAAGGTTTTTTGAATTATGAAGGTTTTGAGGCTGCAGGCAGCTCCAGGCCTAGGTAGAGTGGTGTCTCCTTGTACAGCTGGGAACAGCAAAAGATAATTAAAACTGTGAGAAAACTGGCAAGATAACTAAAACAAAGTGTGATAGAAGATTTGACAGAAGCAAGCTATGAGAATAGAATTTGTGTAGATAATTTCTCATGAAATAAATATGCATCTGTACAGTGAGTAACATCCAATTAGAAGCTGTAAAAAAGTCTATGGACACTGTTATAAACCTATGAAAACTGACCATGGGTGAGATTTAGGATACATATTACATAACTTGTAGTTTGAGAGATCTTTCTTTTTTCTTTCTTTTTTTTTTTCTTTTTCATCTTCTTTTATGCTATAATATAATAAATTACCTTATGTGTGACCCCTGAGGTGTGTGCCCTTTCTGTCCGCCACAACGAATTGCGATGACACTGGAGCTGTTTTTGTGAGTGGGATGGGAGGTGTCAAGGACAAGGAGAGCAAAAAAAATGGCATTAAGCCCATTCTTACAGAATTTGTTGTTGGTTGGTTGGTTTTTCCCCTGCCTTGCCTGTGGCAGTGTAGTGGGAATGAGACAGACAAGCTGCAGGGTAGATGGGCAGCGTACAGATAGTGCACCTGGAATGGTTGTGAGGTGTCTCACTTGTTCTGTGTGTAGGTCATGGCAGTTCATGGTAAGTCACGATGGAGGTCTTCCTTGAGAAGCTGAGGATGGGTTCTTAGTTTTGGTATAGTGATAAGATCTATTCCTTAACCTTCAAATCCTGCAGGAGAGTAGAGCTCTGTTTTAAACACAGACTGAAGAAGTGTGTGGATGTTGGCATGCATACGTTTGGGCTTTCAATGAGGAAAAATTATGAGTTATTGCCAGGTAAACTGCTGTGAACTCCCTTTAAGAAGTATCAAACTGAATCCCATATTTGATTTTCATCTCCATGCCCAGAAAAATTGTTTATCGTGGTGGCTTCTCTAATGCATGCCTACTCAATCCTTCAGCCTCTAGTGATTCTGCAGAAAAACAGAAATAGTGAAGTGGATTTGATATCCAAACAAATATTTTGCTCTCTTCTATTAAGGTTAGGATTTCATGACCAGATTTCTGCACAAGCTATACAGTCTATAAGGTGTATTAGGTATGCAGTATTGCAGTGGATTGAAGAAGAATACTTTTTTATGTTAAAAATTACCATGAAACAAAATTATGTGCAGTTAGAGAAATAGCTTGGTGAGAATTATTCAGAAAACTAAATACTTCATTCTGCTTAAAATATTTGTGAAATATGCTGAGTATAATTGAGCTGTTAGCAGTTTTTAAGGGACAGGATCAGTTTTGAAGGCTGCAGAGAACACCTGATTTATGTTGTTTCTCCTGTCTCCTAGTGATTTATTAAATTATTAGCAATATCTAGTTTTATCTAACTTTTTAAATGGGATTTTAGTGATTGACTGAAAAATTCTGTGGATCTTTTGCCCTTCTGCTAGAAATCAATATATTAATTTTGAACCGAAATAAATTTTTCTATCATTAATAACCATTTTTCCTGCTGTGAAACGTGCTGCAATACAGCAGATAATCTTATTGGTTCTGCTTAAGTATTGAATAGATCTTTGGTATGGTGTTAATTTTGGTGACATTTCTGTGTGTTTATTCTTACGGTAATATTTTTAGTATAGATACAAAATAAGCAGACAAAATCAATTATATATGTGTTCTCATTTTTAAACTGATTTTAGGAGAGACTGATGTGAGCAAGAAGACAGAACTTCTTTTTGTCATAGAACTTACTTTCCACATGGATTTCTTTGAGGGTTTGAATTGAAAGTTTCTACCAATGCCAGTTTTTTGATTGAATGTACTCTTCTTTTGTCATCTTATTATAAGACATACTAATTTAAGTCACCTAAAATCATATTAACAATTAAAAAATGAATTAGTTATTTAAAAAGCAAGTATTTGCTTAAAGCAAAATTTAATATGCTGATTGAAACTATGTCTTAGCATAGAAATTCATTGTAAAATGTAAGTCTCAAAATTTGTGAATAAAAACAAGAGAACTCCATAAAATTCCCTAAATAAAACAAATTGATTTTGCAGAACATGTTGGTTTTCTTGTCTGTAGGACCTTGCAAATAGAATTAGAATGCAGTGATCAATATAATCTTTGCATTATTATAGCACTTTTACAAACTGTATTCATGCTTTATTAAAATAATCTATGGTTAATATACCCTAGTATTAGTATAGCACTATATGTTTTTCATTCATATTTATATGTTTTTCATTCTCAGATGATACTGTGCATAGTGATTGGATGTCATATTAGTGAGCTGTAAATGGCACTAGTTTAATTCAATGCCTTGTCGTCTCTAAACACAGAAAACTATACTTAGTTACATACAGTCTATGCTTAAAGTTTTAGAATCATATAACATCCTTTGTTGGAAGGGACCCATAAAAATCATTGAAGTCTAACTCTTGGCTCTGCAGAGGACAACCCCAGAATGACCCCATGTTTTACTAAATTAAGGATTTCTCTTCCCTGTGCAATGTCACTTGACAGAAGAACAGGGGTTTTTTTTACCCAAAGCCACTTTGCTAGAATCTGTTTCAAAGAAGTACTGAGTCCTCTCAGTATCCATCAGTCAGGGAAGCTGAACATGTTAAAAAGACTTTAAGCTTCATGCTTCTGCTTTATAAGTTTGTATGGATCAGGTGTCCAGCAAACCACTCATAACCCTTATTACATATTTCAGTAGAGGAAAAAAAAAGTAAACAGGGTTTGGCTTTTTGTTTGTTTGTTTCTGTTTGTAACAAGTCTATGAAAAAGTGGCACATCTTCAGAAAGAGACGTAATGTTTCCAAATTACTTGCTCTCTGGATCCCCATCTTTAAATGCTTCCTGCGTCCCCATCCTTAGCCTGGAATTCCTCTGTTCTCAACACATATTTCTTTCAGATTTGATACAGTTATTTCAATATTACCTCTGGCTGAAGATGTGAGAAGAGCAGTTTTGTCTAGCAGAGTGTACCTAGTCCCTATAAAAGTCGATTTTTATTTCTAAGCCTTGATGTTTTAAAACAGCCTGTTTCTCTTCCCCTAAAAGATCAGTATGTAGAGACGGATGTTTTTCACTGAAAGTAAACTTTCTAATAAACATTGATTTGTATTTTGAAACTATGGTGCTGTTCTGAGAAAAATGTTAATATTAAATATGCAATGAACATCAGTTCCTGAAAGTCTTACTATGTTTATAATATGAACTACTTTGAAGCAAGCTGATGAATTTAGTAATCAGAAATGAAATTATGGGAATATGTAAATCAGATATCCCCTGAGTACCAACATTGGCATGCTTAGGAAAGCATTTGAATTAATAAAAGATCAGACTCCAATGCTATAATTATGCTCTGAAGAAGGAACAACATGGATACAAAGGCTAAGTCTATTAGATACGGAGGAAAAGAAAGTGTAGCAGGGATCAAGAAACACCCTAGTGGTGGTTGTAGGGGAGTAAAGCCAGTCTACCTAAATTAATATGTCTAAACTGGGACAGAAACCCTCTCCTCAGCACTGAAAGAGCTAAAGCAACTGTTCTTAGGAATCTAGAGTTGGTGGAAACGTGAAAGGCAAAGAAAAGACCAGCAGGACATAAACAGAGAGACAGAATAAGACGATGTGATAGCTTCTTACAAACTGGTTGGTTTGTCATCTCTTCCTCACCACTGACATTCTCCCAACAGTTCATGTTGCTCAGAGGCTTGAGGCAAATGCTGCCTTAAAGGAGACAGGAGGAGGAGGAGAAGCAAAATGTGAACAATCAATTCCAGCTGCTAAAATCCTTTGGTAAATGATTTGCTAGGGATTTTTGAGTCTGTCTTAAATTCAGGATGGTTGACCTTATGCTCTATTATAGTTCCAGCACTAGTCAGGGAAAAAACTTCGTTGCTATAATTGGACTTCTTCCTTCTCTTGAAAATTGGGTAATTTGCTGGCTAGGTTTATCTTCTGGTGTTAACCCAACTTGAATTGCAAACAATACTTTAGTTTTGTCTTCCTTATCTCATTGAACCAATACCTGTGGTTTGTTGCTAGTGTTGTAATGCAAGGCCATAATGCAATGATGTATAACAGGTAAATTATTAAGCAAGGCTGTACATGGTACTTAACACCATTTTACTTGCTCCATGCTCAAAGCTCTCTGTTTCCAAACAGTTGCAAGCCTGATTCATCCCCTTGACTACCACAGTAATTTTTCACAACTGGAAAGCCACTTTTGTAGACTGGATATTGCTCAGGATACATTTATTCCTTTATGACTTGCTACAATTGCAGTCAAGTCAGTATACACTGACCACTAGTCAAAATGTTTTTTGCATTATTTTTTACTTATAAGCAGGCATAAATGTGATTAATGGTAGGATTTTGTCTTTTCTCTGATATCTGACTGATCTTACAGTTTCCACTGAATAAAATGTATCCAGAAACATTTTGCGTACCTGGCAAATATATATATTTTTGGTACCAAGTGATGTAGCACAAACACAGAAGGATTTTCTGATTGAAAAAGAAATTATATGTACTGTTTTAACTTGGTTTAAAATTAAGTGTAAAAGATGTGGATTGAAATTCAGACTAAGAGTATTATATAAATAGTTTTTCAAATACTTGAAAAGGGAGATATCTGCAGTAGCTTGTCTTAAAGAAAGGCTCTAACTGACCAGCACCAGAGAGCCAATATGTGTAGCTTGTTCAATATTTCCAGTCTGCTAGTTTTTTGTGTTGGGTTGGGGGTTTTTTCATATCCAGAAGCACTGACAAAAAAAAATCTAGTGATTTCAAAAGGAAGAGGAAATATAGAGAGATTAAATATCATGTTTGGAAGGAAAAATGGGATGCTGAGGTTACATATATTTGTTCTAGTACTGCTGAGTTAATGACTAGAGATGATAATTTCCAGGTATGGATTCCATAGGAAAGCAAATTCAGGTTTTCTAGTTTTTGATGCACTGGATGTATATAGGAAATAACTTGGATTGTGAAGGGTCTGGATAGTTCTGTAAGACTGTGAAAAAGCTGTGATATCATAAAATTGTAGTAACTTCCTATTTTTAACTGAGGAAAAATAAATCGATTTAAATATGCCAGAAAAAAATTAAGCACTGCATTCACCTTGAGTTGGAATAAAATCCCTTGTTTAGCTACAAAATGTTGTCGTGATATTAAGGTAAATATATTCAGTATTACTGATGTCCTTGAAAACTTAAGACTAGGCTATGTTCGAAGAAACTAGGCCATGTTGTTATTTTTAATATACTGGGACCTATTATGTGAGTAGTTTGATTTGTGATAGGTGGAGGGAGATTGAAGATGGAGCAATTTTTCTTATCGTTGACATTGTTTGCTCAGTTATAGCTTTGCAGAACAGGTAAAATATCAAAAAGTTGCAATATCAGAAATTGCAAATGACTGTGATATCAAATCAGGCCATAATCACAACTTAGTACCATTATGTGTAGAGGTAAGTGAAAAAGTTGTTTGACAGAGGCTTGTCTTTACATTTTGATACTACAGCAGTATAGATATTAATATATTTTGGTGGCATGCACCTGTGCTGCAAAATCAGCGTGTAGGTTTTGGGACTCACACTTTAATGTTTGTGTTTGACCTAAAGCATTATAGTTAGTATGCAGCAGCAGTGGAGTTTTTGCAGGAAAAAAGTATCTCTTCTTTCTCCCTGCAGTATTTCTAAATCAGTTCTAAAATTAAATTGAATTAATGTACTAATAAGAAGCAACTGTGTAATTTGGGTTAGAAACACAAAATAGGCCTCTGGTCATGCACTTTATAGTTTAATACCGAAATGACTTTCATCACAATTTTGTGTCACATTAGAAAGGGACATGAAATGTGAATGTAAAGGAAAATGGCCCATTTCAACAATTACATGTCACTGGAAAAAATAGGAAAGTGATATTGCTTTTTTTTTTTTTAATCTGATGAATGTTATTATAAAACCATAAGCAGTTTGATTGCAAAGTTTCAGTTTTTTAAGACTAATACTGTTTATCAAAATAGTTTTTAAGGCAATGATTAAATTGTCAAGGTCAGTTGTCATCTGAACCAATAATATGTTTGGGTTTTTTTAATGCTTCTAATTCCTAGGGAGGGTTTTTGTGGTGAGTTTACCCTGGCTGGACACTAGCTGCTCACTAAAGCTACTCTGTGACTCTCCTCAGCTGGACAAGGGGGAAGAAAATGCGACAAAAGGCTCACGGGTCAAGATAAGGTCAGGGAGAGATCACTCATCAGTTACCATCACAGCTAAAACAGACTCAAATTGAGAAAATAATTGAATTTATCACTAATGAAATTAGACTAGGATAATGAGAAGCAAAACCAAATCTTAAAACACCTTCCCTCTACCCTTCTCTTCTTCCTAGGCTTAA
Organism: Poliocrania exsul; assembly: GCA_035041345.1. NCBI lineage: Eukaryota > Metazoa > Chordata > Aves > Passeriformes > Thamnophilidae > Poliocrania > Poliocrania exsul. Next base: position 109,711,026 of record JAWWLZ010000001.1, on the reverse strand, counting down.
CTTCACTCTTGAGTTCTCTACATCCTCCCCTCCAGCAGTGCAAGTGGACAGGAAATGGGGGCTGCAATTAGTGCATCACACGATGTCTCTGTTTCTCCTTCCCCCTCGGGGGAGGGGACTCCTCATGCTCTGTCCGTGCTCCAGATTGGGGTCACTCCCTCAGGGGCAGTTCTGCACAAACCACTCCAGTGTGGGTCCGTTCCACGGGGCGCAGTCCTTTGGGAAGAGGCTGCTCCAGTGTGGGTCCCCCTTGGGGCCTCAAGTGCTGTGAGCAAACCTGCTCCAGGATGGGCTCATCTCTCCATGGGGTCACAAGTCCTGCCAGGAGCCTGCTGCAGCACAGACCTCCCACAGGGTCACAGCCTCTTTTGGGCATCCACTTGCTCTGGCATGGGGTCCTACTCATGTTGCAGGTGGATCTCTGCTCCATGGACCTCCATGGACTGCAGGGGCACAGCTGCCCCACCATGGTCTCCACCATGGGCTGCAGGGGAATGTGTGCTCTGGCACCTGGAGCATCTCCTATCACTCTTTCTGCCCTGACCTTGGTGATTTCGGGGCTGTTGCTCTCACATATTCTCACTCCTTTCTCCCACTGCAATTGCACAGGATCTTGTTCCTTTTCTGGATGAAGTTATTCCAGAGGTGCTTCCGCTGTTACTGATGCGCTTGGCCTTGCCCAGCAGTGGGTCCATTTTGGAGCTCGCTGGTATTGACCCTCTCAGACATGGGTGAAACTTCTAGCAGAAGCATAGAAACCGGCCCTGTAGCTCCCTCTCTAACAAAACCTTGTCTTGAAAACACAATACAGCTTTGTAACTTCTTATGCAGGCAAGGATAAAGGAAAACAAAGACAAAAATCTACCATAGAGATTTTCGGAATGTCTTTGGGCAGGGGTAGGAGGAAGCTTTTAGAACCAGAGCTAGTGGTTGCATTCAGGAGATCTTAAAGAGCCAGTACCAAGTTACTCAAAGCTCCAAGTTGGATTCATTCTGAGAAGCTAGGAATTTGAGATGAATTTGATTAATGTCTTCAAAATACCTCACTGCAGTGGGCATTTGTGAGGGGAAATTTCATTTGGCAAGCCTTGACTTCCTCTTTCCTTTTGTATCCCTGTGGATCTAAAGGTATGAGAAATTTCCCACTAGAGGAGGAGACAAATTCAGTTAAACATTTTTATTAAAGTGAACTGAGAACCATATCTTTTCACAAACCAGCTTGCCACCTTAGTGAAATTCATAGTAGTAAGTCTTACTAGGTGATATGCGCCTCCCAAGAGCTAATTATACAGGGAAATTAATTTAGGGAAATTCAATAAGAAGAATTGGAGATGCACTTGGAATTATATGTTATAGTGGCATAGGCAGCAGTAACAAGAATCTGGAATTACTGTAGCAAGCTGAGGTGTGAAATTACTAGGCTATTGAAATGTAGTGGACTACTGTTTTTGGAAGGAAGCAGCTTAGACTGAAGAATTTGTATAGGTGAAATAATGAAATTTGAGCTTTAATGACTTGTCTTAGGAAGAATGAATTTGTCACTTTCTAGAGGGAAGAGGCACAGTGAAGGGATAAAGTCTGGAATAAATTAAAACTGTCAAAAAATCTGGGATTTGCTGATTAGAAGCTTTTAGCAGAGTATGAAAAATTGTATATCTCCATTTAATTTATCTATACAGGTGTCGAGTAACATTTTATCCAAATTTCTTTGTGTATAGCATCAGTCATGAACAGTTAGTGTATCTAGGGCAATACTGAACCTACCTCATGTCTTTCTAATTAAACAGCATCAAAATATAGAATAAGATAAAGAGTATAGAGAACAAATACTCTTTATAGTAGTTTCCTAAGGCTCTCCAACCAAGCAGTTTGCACACCAAATCAAGCACCTTTTTTTCATATTCTTTATAAGCTGTTTGTATAAAACTGTGGCTTAAGCCACAAATAATTCTATTTATAATTTTGTTCAAAGTGAGAATGAAATCTCCTTGTAATTTTACAGTATTTAATGTTTGCTCAGAAAACAGGTCTGAGGTAATTTTCTATTCCTTTGGTTTCTTTTGTACAGCTAATACTGAAAACCAGAAATCCTGACTATATGAACCTAGGTCTGCTTTATAGGGAGAGTCTGCCCAGAGCCTCTTGTCACTTCCTTCAAATGTTGCTCTTGAAAAGAGTTGATAGTAATATTTAAACCATAATTATTCCTATAATTTATGCTAAGAAGAAAACACCTTGCTTTAAATTATTGTCAACTTCTTTGCAAACATTGCTTTCCTTCTTTACTGTTTTTTCACCTCTTCCATCTCTGTCACCTGTCCTAACTTTCCATAATCCATAATAAAAACACAATAACGTAATGCACAAAAAACAATGAAGATTGCATGGCTGTTTATCACAAAGCAGCTAGAAAACAACATACACTCTTTGTTGATTGCTTTAATCCTACCAAAGTGCAGTAATGTGTCTCCAGATTAAATCATTGGGATTTAACTGCCTAGAAAATTAATTTCTTCCTTATTTCTAATAGAATCTTAGGAGAGGTACGTACTCCTAATGGGTAAATTCGTTCTGGTAACCAAATGCTAACAAATTGTTTGGGGATAGTTTTCCACCAAATGTTTTCACAGTTCTGTGATTTATGTTATTGCATCTGGGTAGACACTTATGTCAACCTTATGGCTATATCCAATTTAAGGCAGAAGAAATTTTTATGTAAATGACTGAAGAATAACACATTAATGTTGAATTTAAGGCTCCAGGTTTCTGAAAGGACTGCATAGTACCTTTAAATGCTTTTTTGGCTCTGTACCTTGTCCTAAATGAAGGAAAGGAAATACATTATTCTTCTCTTAAAACATGTTCTGGCCATTATTTTTTCTGAAAGAAATTAGTTTGTTTGTGGTATTTCTTATTGTTGCTACAGGGCTTTTCCACAGCAATAAATTTTTGTTAAGTATGTTTGTCTATCACAATGAAAAGAGAAAAGTGTTCCTGAGATTGCTCATAGAATAGTTGCTGATTAAGTTTGACATAAATAGCATTTTAATGTGAGTGACAAGAGGAAATGAGATTGCGGAAAGGGTTGCAGGATATATGGCCATGTTAACTAAGAAATTACAAGCAAGGCAAAATTCAGGTACCCCCTTGTGTAAGTGGGTGAGGCTTCTCACGAATGTTTAATTTACATAATATGGGAAAAGCAATCAAATGGATTAACTTCAAATCCTCATTCACTCTAATTTTTTTTTCTGTTTTCATTTATATTGGACATCTATCTGAACAAATAATTTATCTTTTTCTTGTACTGCCTAGTCAGTTGTCATGAGCATTGTGAAAAGAATTAGGAAAAAGTGGTAATTAAGAATGTGATGATGTAACATGTTTGAAATTGCTCAGTGAATTGTTTAATCAATTATATAAGTTATTTGTCTTTGTATACAAAAATTTTAATCATAGTTTCTTGAGGAAAAATACCATAAAGTATAATTAACACTTCATGATACTGGCGATGGTAGATTAAGCAAATGTGTAGTGTTATTATCACAACCTAGATCTTGCACAATTAATAAGCATTCATTAAAAAAGACAAGAAAACACCTACTGATACTACAATTAAAAAGTTCTACAAAACTAAAAGTCCATAACTTTCTGTATTTACATATTGTTTATGCAGTAGGTAAAGCTGTTTGCTATAGGATGGGATTTGCCAAAATATGGGGGTCTTGTCAGTTTTATTTGTTCTTGGCAAGGTAGAGTTAATAGCAGCTGTCTAAACCAAGAAGACATAGTCGGTAAGAAACTGTTTTGGTGAGCATATTGCTCATGTTCATTTTATTAGTTAGGTAAAATAGATTCAATAGATTGAATCAACAGGGATGTGGTGCTGCTTCTCAAATATGTGAGTTACAAGATGATTCACGAAGAATCAGCCTGTACCACACAAAGTACAGCACACCTTTAGTTGTCCAAAACTATCTAATGGGCTTTGATACATAAAAATGTCTTAAAGGCCTTGTGCACAGTTGTGTGAAAATTTGTGCAGTGTAACTCTTAGATGTCATTAATCTGAGCATCATTGTGGATCTTGTTAACAGCCTGATTTCAAGCCATATCCAGAAGAAAGTTCCTTTGGCTCCTTGAGTGGTGCAGTTTCATAAAATTAAATGTATTGTGGAAAGAGGATTAAAAGAAAAAGAGGTTTATAACAGTGAAAGCAAACTTAAATGGGTAGAAGTCCATAAGCACAAGGATGGCAACCTCCCAAACAGAAAATACTTCTCTTTGTAGTGACGTGCAGCAAGGTTGTGAATAGGACTAGCCCTAAGATCCCCCACGTAGCAGTTTTCAATTGATCTTTGGTTGTAGTTAAGTCAAGTCAAGCCATGGGACTGAATGGGAGAGGATAAAAAAGAAAAAAAAAACATAATAGAACTCCTGAAAAATTTATATGAAAATAATAAAAGGAGAAGCAGCATGGGAAGGAAATGAGAAAAAGATGAGAGGGAACACAAATGTATTTTACTGTTAGATATTTCCTCAGAAAGGCTGAGGGAATTGGGATTGTTCAGCCTGTAGAAGAAAAGGCTGTGACCTAAGAGAAGGGGTGACCTTATTGTGACCTTTCAGCACCTGAAGGGGAATTAAAAGAGATAGAGAGGGAGTTTTTACGATGGCATGTAGTGATAGGACCAGGGGAAATGGGTTTGAACTAAAAGATAGTAGGTTTAGATTAGATCTTAGGAAGAAATTCTTTACTGTAAGGGTAGTGAGGCACTGGAACAAGTCCCAGAGAAGCTGTGGATGCCCCAACCCTGAAAGTATTCAAGGCCATGTTGGATGGAGCTTTGAGTAACCTGGTCTAGTGAAAGGTGTCCCTACCCATATCAGGGGATTGGAACTCAGTGAACTTTAATGTCGCTTCCAGGATAAACCATTCCATAACTCTAGGATGTTCTTGTTCTCTCTTCCTTTTGGGGGGATTCCTACCTCATATTTATGGTATAAACTGAAAGCCCCTACCAAAGTGTTTTTTGTTTCTGTTCCGCTTAGGAATTTTCTGAAAGAGTGTGCAGTTTCATTTTACATAAATCTTGGACAATAAAAAGAAAGTAATTGAATCAAAGAAGCATCATATGAATGTCTAGGCAGTTTTAAGTTATCATACTAAATTAGTTGAAATCATTATCAAAGTGTAAAACCCTCAGTATAAGAGGTAGAAGTCCTTTAATATACTCTTTCTGCAATTTTTATTCTGAGAGGTTATTTAAACTTTAATTTAATGACTGGTCATTCCCTGCTTGTGGTTGGAAATCCCAAGAAACAAAAGTAAAGTGATGGATAATTGTAGTATCTTCTGCTTTTCACAGTAGTTAAAAACCAAAACAAGTTACAAAAAGCGCATAGAAGTATCTTCACTCAAAATTATGATTAGCTACATATGTGTGAATGTAGAATCATAGGATGATTTGGTTTGGAAGAGACCTTTAAAGGTCACCTCGTCCAAGTTCCCTGCAATAAGCAGGGACATCTCCCACTACATCAGGTCACTCAGAGCTCTGTCCAGCCTGACCTTGAATGTTTCCAAGGATGGGGCATCTACTACCTCTCTGGGCAACCTGTATTCCAGTATTTCACCACCCTCATTGGGAAAAAATTCTTCCTTGTGTCTACATAGTGAAGTCTTTTCTGAATAGTTTTAATTTTAACATTTTATAAACATATAATTTTTAATTAAATTTGCTTTTTTCACTCTATTCATAAAGTTTTTGGAAACTGTACAATTGCAAGTATAAGTATCTTCAATGGCCTTTTGGGTAAGCTGGGAATCCAAAGGACAATATACCATTTTGCTTTGCCATTTCTGCATGAAGGGGTGAAATGTCAAGTGAGACTACAAGAAACATTCAATGTCAGAACCATAAACCTTTAGGCCATGGGGGGCAAGGTTGTGCAGGCTCCTAGCATGTTGCCCTCATGCAGGTGTGTGGAAAGGATAGAGGGGAAGTTAATGGGCAGCTATAAGAGGTGACAAATTTCAGATACAGAATGTAAGTTTTGAAAAGCATCTTTGCGGTTAAATAGTTCTGGGATGAGTTTGTGAAAATGTGCCTTTGAGAACAACAGTTAAAAAAGCTCATGTTCATTTCATACAAAAATGCTTTTTCAATAAACTAAATGTCTTCATGGGAGGCTGTGCTTTGTGTAGTAGCCTTTATCAGAAAAAACCTTTCTCATGGACCATGTATTCTTGGTGGAAGTTCACACTTCTCCTTCCTACGCATTCTGTGCAAGGTTCCCATTGCATCATAAGACATTTTAATTTCCAGGACCATCTTTACCATTGAGCTAGCTATTTTTTTTTTCCTTTTTAAGTAGGGCCTATTACATAATATGCTATGGGATAAATGAGAAAATTCCATTATTAAATTTTTTTTCAATTGAAATAAGTGTGGAAATCATGCACTTGTTGCTTTTGTGTGTGTGCATGTGTGAATGCTGGGGAGGGAAAAAAACTAATTTAAGCTGCTGTGAACACAGGAAAAAGACTCACTTATAATATTTACATGGGATTTTAATTAGCATTTCAGTTTACAATAGTACACTGACTGGTTGTTATTTCTGTCATTTAGAAAAGGTGATGCAGAGGTCACTAATTTCTGAAAGTTTTGCTTCTAAAATCTTTCAGAAATAGAATTTTCCTTCTTTATTATCCTTGCCTTGATCTCCTATTTCAAATAAGTGATCCTTTGGAATATAAGTAGAAGTTTTGCTCTGACTTATTTTTCAGTAAGTTGTCATGCTGGTTTTGGATCTTAACTTCAAACACATGCAACAGCACAAAGGTTTCAAGTACCTCACTGGAAGTAAAGCAGTTATTGTAATATATTTTTTCTCAAAGTATACATTGTTATGATTTGCCCATATATTGCTCCCTACTGCATAATGCAAAGCTCTAGTGATAAAATCAATGTTAAGTACCGTTAATATGTACAAAAACTAGGTATTTATTTTAAGCTGAGTATTACCAAAACTAAAATGTGTAGTAGAAAGGCCAATTCAGACTCACAGGAGTAGATAAGATTTGCATTTAGGCAAACTACCTGCCTGTTACTGCTATTTATTGCTAAAAGTGAAATTATGTACCTGAAAATAACAGTCAAAAGTTGGACCAGGTATTACTGTATGAGTGTGCATCATAGAAAGAAAATAAAATCTGATACCTCAATGTAGGAGGCTTTATGTGTCTTTTCTGGGTCTTAGAAAATTTTGCAGTTTCTTCTACAATGATATCTTAAAAACCATACATGTTCCACAGGCAAAGCAAAGTGTGCTGGGACACTGTGGGCCAGCAGGTGCTTGATGTGACATGACTGCACTGTCAAAAAGATTGCTAGGGTCCTGCAGAGAGATGTTTCTCATTCTATCAAAACATAATAAACCAGTAAGCAGATTATTTCACTATACGCTCATCACTGCTACTTCTTATTCTGAAACTGTGGGACAAGAAAATAGTTTGCAAAAAACCCCCAATACATCAGCAGAACAGTTTTTACTGAGAGCAATGTAAGAAAGGAATAATTTGGTAGGGGGGTTCTCTTCTTCAACAATCCAAAAGCGTAATCTTAAGAAAACAATCCTCTCCCTCAGCTATGACTCCTGTCCAGGACTGTGGGCAAACAGCACAGCAACCTACGGGCATTGACCTCTGTGCCCCAGGCCCTACTGCTGTTGGTGTTCAAGCTGTCCATGTAAAATTTGGGCAAAGCTGAGACGGGGCATGCAAGGGACTCTCTGCAGTGTAATGTATTAGTAGCTGGCAGCTGAGTTCTGATAGTGTTAGAACAAGTTAACTTCCAGAGTGCTTGAGTTTGTGGACTTCAATCATAACCTCATGACTGAAGATATATATCAAAAATGCGTGAGGGTTAGTTATGTTCATCTACATTCCTGGAAAGTTGTGTCCTGCCAGTTCTACCTGTTTCATGGACAAACTTTATTTCATGTTAATATGCAGATTTGCTGACTTGCTCTACAATTTATGTTATGCATTTAGAAAGAGAAAACAAGCATATAATGTTATTATAGAGTGTAATGAAGTATTTGGTTTCTTCCAGAAAAGGTAAATTTAGCATTTTACTTGAAGGCCTTTGTATGTAGATAGGAGTCAGACACACTTCCTGAGATTGTGAAAGCCTGTCATAACTATGAATATCACAGTGTAGATTGTTGCTGGGTTTTTTCAGTTTCTGTTTACATTAGCAGTAAACTGTTGAAAATGATTTTTACACTTGCCTGCTTGTACATTTTGAGTAATTGAAGGAAAAAATACTCATGCTCTACTGATGATTAAAAATATGAAAATATTTATTTTGAAATATGAACTTTCTTAAACAGGCAAACAGTGTTAAAATTTAAACTACAGATTAAGAACTGTGTTGGTTTTAAACATGAGGTAAGATACCTACAGGGATTTTTATTTTTTTTTTAAATCGTAAAAAATGAAAAAAAAAATGTATCCCCATGCATTGAGTTAAACTTGAGAATGGCCCATGTTGGTTATCTTTTGTTAGTTTTTAATTCCGTTATGTAAGTAGAAATATTGTAACACTTTGTCTCAGGAGTGAAGTTCTCTTAAGTTCTGTTTAAAAAAAGCACAAGCCAAGCAAATGCAAACCACCAAACTAACCAAGCAACAACAAAATCAACCCTCTCTACCCTAAAGAACCCCAAACCAAAACAAAAAACACTCTAAAAAAAACCCTAATACGAAACAAAACAAAAACCCACAAGTGAATGGATTATTAGGCTTCTTGCAACTGAAGAAAAATGTATTCTTTAATGGAGTCAGAAGTATTTCAAACAATCTCTGCTTTCCTGACACTGCTTATTTGAGTTGATAGCTAACAGAGACTCCACTCACTGTGCTATTTAAATCTCACAATGCTTTGTAGGCTATTAAATAAACAGTGTTTGCCTTTGGGTGTGTAGAAGTAAATTTCTTCATAAGTTTTACTTATTAATTGATGTGCAGAATATTCTGTAATGATCCCTAGTAGACAAGAATACCGGAGGGGATAAAAAGCTGTAGAGGTACTGAAAGGTACTTGTTACAAAATCATGATATGTCTTTTTGTCCACTTATCTTTGGATTTTTCATTTGGAATTCAAGGAAGAGCATGGACTTTCATCTCTTTCCATCTGGACAATATGTGATAAAGAAACTTTTTTGGTGCTTAACTTTTTTATGAATACGTGAATGTGTTGGGTATTTTACAGGAGCTTCAGGATGGCATTGGGCGACAGCAAACTGTTGTCAAAACATTGAACGTAACTGGTGAAGAGATTATTGAGCAGTCATCAACAGCAGATGCAAAGGTGCTGAAGGAACAGCTGGAAAGTTTGAATACCCGGTGGAAGGAGATCTGCAAACAGTTGGTAGAGAAAAAAAAGAGGTAGGTTAAAAGCAAGTAAAAATATTGTGTAAATATTTTTAGCTGTTTTAGATTTTATTCTGGCTTAAACTTTCAAAGGAGCTCAACTTCTAGAGTTTTCATGTATATAAAGAATTATCAGTAGTTAAGTTTTATATCCACTATAATTTGTTTAATTCTGTTCTACTTGCTCCTGTCAGTGATGACCATTCCCTTCCAAACTCCACAGTTTTGTAATTTCAGTCCTTACATTTAAAAAAACCAAAACTACCATACATTGTTGCTTGATTTAAAAATAGGACAGATTGGAGCTTCATTTACAGAATTTGCAGTTGATTTGTAACCTTTCTATTTGATTGTGTGTTGTTAAAATAGATCTCTGTAGTACTAATAATACATTAGCTAATTGGTACAGTTAATCCTAACTTAATTCACATATCATGATTAACGCCATTAACATCTACATTTCATAGGCTGGATAAAAAGAATGGATTTATCAACTTAATATTATTTATAATCACTTTTGCATAAATTTGTTTTTATCATGCAGTCACAGGAAGCTAGAGTATTTGAGTTACAGGTAATACAAAAATGGCTTAATATCTTTAAAAGGAGGATTTCAAATTTAAAAGAAAAATGTTGCTGTTTAAACTAGGTTTTAGGAAAGCATATGTACTTAACGTAGGTGCTAGGCTTAACTGTTTATGCCATTTAAAACACTGTAGAAAATACAGGTAGAAAACACTGTAGAAAATACATTCATGTTTTTTCAAACCCAGAATATTTGTTATAGAGGCACATTAATGAGTTCTAGAGATACATTAGAACTGGTAGTGTGCAACAAGTTTTGTTACTTCTAATGTGTCATGTACCATTTTTCTGTTCAGAGCCATGGAAGGTCAAAAACTGTGAAAATGTTTACTAGAGTCATAAGAAGTGTCCTCAAAGGTTATTACTGGGTTTCATCATGTTCAAACTTTCACCTAGGACATGTTGTCAAGCATTAGAATAGGCTGCCTGGGGAAGAGATTGAATGGTTAAGATTGGAAGGGACCTCCAAGATCATTTGCCTCCAACCTCCTGGCCATGGATAGGGAACTTTCCACCACAAGGTCAAGTTTCTCAGAACCCCATCCAGCTTGGCTTTCAATGATTCCAACGATGAGGAGTCCACAACCTACTTTTCTAGACAACTTACTTCAGTGCCTTACCAACAGAAGCAAATAATTTCTTCTTAATATCCGATGAAAGCTTTTATCCGTGTAAAGTAAAATGCACAGGTACCCCCAAAAATGCCAGATAGTGGAAGTTCAGGAGAATTTATTCTGAAAACCAAGAACACTAGACTTACAAAGAGAAACTGCACCAGTGCTGCAAAAAGCACCAGGCCCGAGAAAGGCATACCTCCTGTTCTCTTCCAGGTCTCTTGTCTTCTCTGTTCTCCTCCTCCTTCAGGCTCTTTCCACTGCAGCTGCCTGTACCATCTGTTTATCTCTCCACATATCAGAGAAAGAGAGCCTGCGGCTTTCTCTGGAATGGAAATGGAGAAAGAAAAGAAAAACATTCAACTATTTTTGAGAAAAATATTCTTAGGCAAAAAAGACTTCTTAAGCAAAACGAGTCCTAAATCCTCATTACAACTTCTTCCGGAGGGGTATCTACCCTTACACTCCTTCAGCTTGAGGCAAGTCCCCCTTGTCTTGTCGCTACATGCCCTTGTGAAAAGTCCCTTTCCAGTCCTCCTGTCAACCTCCTTTAGGTACTGGAAGGTGCTATAAGGTCTCCCCAGAGGCATTTGAAGTGTAGATATGGTGCTTAGGGACATGGCTCAGTGGTGGACTTTGCAGTGCTGGGTTAATGGTTGGGACTCAATGACCTTATGGGTCTTTCCAATCTAAATATTTCTGTGTTAGAGAAGGAGATATAACAAGTAGTCTACAGCTGTCAGAAGCTTCAGAGATGCTGTAAATAATTCTTTCTGCTGTATTTCCAGATGTTGATGCTACTGCTGCTTTTTACACAAGGGAGTCATTGGCCTTTATTTGTCACACTAAAAGCTGTTCTTTTGTTCATTGGAAACCCATATGTGTCTCCAAGCATTAACTTGTTATGTAAGTGTTAGCACTTACAAAACAATAACACATCATTTTAATAGCCCTGTAAACTTCTTTGGCAACACAGAAGAGAGAGATCAGTGGTTGAGCTTTGTCTGAGATTATAAAATGTGTTCCAATTCTAGTTAAGATTGATATTGTACAATCCTTCATTTATCAGTAGAAATATCTATCTGAATGCTATTTTGACTCAATGCATCATTAGCAGTGCTACATGGAATTTCTTGGCACATTCTCTCTTTTAAGGAGAATGGATCTCCTAAGTGGGAACAGTGTAGTTATGTTCCCTAGATGAATGTTCTTAAACATTTGCATGTGTTCCTCCTTATGGTCTCTTTTGACCAATTGGTTCATTTTCATGTGGAATGTCAGCTTGTGTAATTTTGAGGACAATAATTGCAGAGACCTCAGTTAGTGAACTTTGCATGAATAAATGCCTTGCAACAGAAGGAATACTGATAGTGTTGTGTTAAACTCATTTAAATGTTCTTGGGTGTACTTCAGTGAGACTTACGTGCATCAGGGTGGAGGAGTTTGCACCTCGCCCAGTCTTCCTGGCTGTGGCAGAGCCAGGGAATGCTTTTTGATCCCATGTCTTGAAAACAGATCCTACCCTCAGCTTAGCTGCTTCTTCCCAGTATGTTTTCTGTTTTCTTTTTTCTTTTTCGTTTTTTTGTGTTTTGGGTTTTTTTTTAATTTTCGTAGTGTTTTTATTCTCTCTGACTGGATTTGCAATGGAGAGAAACCTAGTTGACAGGGAAAAGTGGTGTGTTTTAGCAAGCTCTCAGTTATTGATGACCTTGGCATGAAAACACCATAGTTATCAGCTCCACAGTCTTTACAAAGCCATGCTGTCATGGGATTTTCATATCTGTTATGCTTTGACATCTTTTAGTTTTTCATTAGTTGTCCTAGTTGGATTTGGGGTACAGTCTGGTTCTCTTTTTCTAGAACTTGAAACCCAGGTCATCCAAAGGGCTTTAATTTATCATTAAGATCAAAACATGATCAAAGAACACAAGAAAGTTGAAGGACATGACCTCTACTTGCAGTTTGAAAGAGCTAAAATAGTTATGACATTGCCCATTGAATATGTTGATACTATGTCAGATTTATTTAAATATCTCAGTAGAATATAAATTGCAATAAATGTGGGTCAAATAACATATTTTGGCTCCCTTGTTTCAGAATAGCTTTAAAAAGACTATTTAAAACCCCCAGCTGCTATGTCAGAATGCTTATATTCTGTATCATATAAGTTTTAATAGTCCTTTAATATTTGCCTATCTTTCCTAAAAATTAAAATATTCATGGTTAAGAGAATTATTATTATTATGAAAGGAATTGTAAGTTTTTCTTTAAGTCAGTTTTGAAAATGAGAAAATGGAACCATAATGGAAAGCATTGCTGAATGGAGACCAGGATGAGTATATTACATTTTTATTTAATAATTTCAAAGAAAAATAAAATAGTTTTAGAAACTATCATTTCTAACATTAAGAACTTCCCTCAAGACAGAAAATAAAAGTGTCTCTAAATTCTTAGTAGGTTTTATGTTTTATTCTTTGTAGTTAATACATTGTGCTCTGCTTTCAAAGCAGTAGCTCAGACGAGTAGTGATCAATTGAAATTTTGTTTTCTATTAATTCTTTTGCCTCAGCAGATCTCAAGATAAAGAAAGTGCGAAGAAATTTGCAATTGAATGGATTCCAGAAATGAAATCTGACAGTGATATTGGATTCAAGTGTAATGTTGCTAAGCATTATTTAAATGGCAAGGAAATTTTATATACTCTAAACTCTGTTTTTGCTATTTGCTTACCAAGATGGAAGAAATCGATTTTTATAATCCTGTTTACAGGTAGAGCATTGACACCACAATTTGGGCATATTTCTCAAGAAATCAAAGATCCTTTGTGGGGATGGGAGTGGAGATTACAGGAGTACAGAAAACAACAGAGAATTTTTGCAAGGCTCATGAATGTGAAAATTTAGTTGAAGACAGGAGATGTATGGTGACATTTCCAAGGATGCTGATGACATTAAGCCTCAGGTAGTCAAATGCTGAGTTGATAGTGGGAACTCCAAATCTGAGCAGATGGGTAGGTGATCTTCATGAGAGACAAATGTGAAGCAATGAATATATTTTGGACAAACAGAATATACTATGCTTAGATGATGCTGAGGTTGTTACAACTCAAGAAAGTAATCCTGGCTTTATCAGTAGCAGTGTTTGTAGGCACAGGATGGAGTGGCAGCAAAAAAAAAAAAAAAAGAAAAAAAAAGAAAAAAAAAGCTGTAACATTTTAGGCTGCCTCAGTAAGGGTATTATGAACAAAACAAAATGATTGTTGTTTTGCTGTATCAAATGTTGTGGTGTACTCAACTTTGTGACTGTGTGCAGATCTCTCTAAAGTCAAAGGGACTTTAGGAAAGTATAGATGAAGGGGAGACAGCTAAAATGAGCCAATGTATGGAGTAGTTGCACTGTGTGGAGAGACTAAGAAGCTGGAGATCTTCAATCTGGAGAGAAACTCCAGGAAGGATATAACTGAAGTTTGTAAAGGCGAAGTGATGGTAAAGTGAATGTGAAAAATATGTTATTCACCTAATTCCTCAGCACCAGAAGTAAAGGTTACTTGTTGGAAGTGTGAGATAGTAAAATGGATTTAATATCTACATTATAGTTTTTGAATGTCATAATGTTTGCTGGCCAGAGAAGATTATAAACAAAAATATTATGACTCAGCCCTATGGAATTCTTAATCTGATGTCAGTGGATGCTGGGGAGTATGAGGTGATTGGAGTTAAAAAAGTGGCCAGTCTTCTGCATTCCCCTTAATTGCCATCCCCAGTTCGCAATGTTGGTAGTGCTCTGTTGGGATAGCTTTTCTCACACACTCAGACATTTTTCATGTTCTGATGCACTGATTATATTTCGGGGAGGGGAGGAGAAATTCTACAAAATTGCCAGTTTTTCTGAAGTTGCATTGTTAAATGGTCTCCTGTTTGTTCCATATGAGAGCATAATATTATCACTGCATTGATAAAGAACCCTGTAAAATCAAAATATGTTTTGTAATCACCATAAACCCAGTGGTTGGTTGTCTTGAAAGGGGAACATTGATATGGAATATAATTCCAAGTTTCAACATATTAATACTATTTTCATAAATAATTTTGAATAAATATTTAGCTACCTACATAATAAGCACTATACACCGGATTAAAAAACGTGATATTCTATGAATAACTGAAACTGATCATACATTCGCTAGACACTAATATTAATCTCAGTGGTAGACTGGTAGATTTCATGAACAAGAATTATTTGGACCACAAAGGTCAACTTAATTAAAAGCAGAAAGGAAAAAAACCCCTAAATCTTAAAACAATTTGAGGAACATGTACTGCTCTTCAGTAAAAAGAAGCTGGTTTTAGGTTTTGAAAGGTCAAATGTGGATCCCAGGCAAAGCACAATCTTAAAATTGACTTTGAATCTCCTTTCTTTGGTGCTGAAGATCAAGGGGTTATGCTTGAGTTATGTTTGTGTAGGATGTTATCTTGCACTTGCCTTTATCTAAGAGTTTCAAAACTCTGTAAGTTTGAATTCAGTGTTTAAAGTTTCTGTATCTAGCAGTCTAATCCGTCCAGCTAAGAATTAAGTGAGAATGTAATTTTAGCACATCTAGTCATTTTATCCTCCTGCAAACTTTGAAATAGACCATGCAGTTGAATAAAGTGGAACTTGATTGAAAGTCTGATACATTGATAGTTAGCAAATTGGGAATTTAATTGTGTTTTTTAACATTTTGCTGCAAGTGGCATGTTTTGAAGAAGTTTGTACTCTGAAACAGTGTTACGCAAACTGAAATAGGGACTTTGTAAGCAGAAGTCACAATTGTCCTTTGAATAGATGCTACTAATCCCACCCCAAAGATGGGGGGAAAGTGTCTGTTTCTTCCTCTTTATACTGCAGCAATCATTTTGAATGCAAAAATCTTCTAAACTGCACCAACAGAAGTTATCTCTCTCTGCTGTTTTGTCCCCTGAGATGCATCAGACCATATCATGTCTCTACGCTGAGACGCCACTGGGATGGTTGAGTTTTGGAGGACTTAAGGATGGGGTGGCTTACCATATCCTTAAATCCCTGTGTGCCCTTGAGTGCCTGGGTGGCAGCAACCCAGGGCTGTGGCTGTGCCTCATTCCCACTGCAGGAACACAGGGCCAGGCAGAGCTACTCAAGAGAAAACACATAGGAGGAGAAGCAACATCTCACATAGGAGCGTGATGAGAGGAAGGCTCATAAATGAGGCTATTGACAGACATAACAGTAGTGTTGGCTGGTCTTTTTGTTTTCCACCTTTGTTAAAAATTTCTTGTGCAATTTTTGCAAACAGATGCCGAGGAATTAGATTCCTTAGCTGTTTCAGAAGTAATCAGTTTGGAGGTTTTTATTCATCATGATCCTGACATTTGTTAAAATTGGGTGAGTTGAATGGAAAAGAATTTTTCATTATTTTAGCTGCAAATACATTTACGCCTTTAATGAGTTTGAACCTGCAGACTGCCTGTTCAGATCTCTACTCAAGCGAGTTTGAAGTAATTATGGAGAAAATGACAGAACAAAAGCTGTTTACCAGAGTACTTCCAAATACTTTCCTGAATATAAACTCACAAGCTTTCTGCTCTAAATAAAAACTAATGGATATAAAGTACATATATTTTTTAAATATTTTTCATACTCTATCTTCATTAAAGTATTCTTTTTTTTTCCATGGCACACTAACTGCAAGTGATTGGTTTCCTTCACCTGAACGCTCAGTATATTGAAGGCTGTGATTAGCTTCTAGTTGCAATTTAAAAACTGGTTTAGGATGAAGAGATTTCATGACAGTTAAGTCAATAAATATATTTTTTTTCTTTCCAGCATATAATTAGCTATTTATTGAATTTTTCTGAATTTTCTTATTTTGACTGTTCAGATTTCTTATAATGAATAACTAGAAAAGAATCATT
The DNA here is from genome assembly GCA_035041345.1 of Poliocrania exsul. Taxonomy (NCBI): domain Eukaryota; kingdom Metazoa; phylum Chordata; class Aves; order Passeriformes; family Thamnophilidae; genus Poliocrania; species Poliocrania exsul. The sequence goes on along the minus strand of JAWWLZ010000001.1, from coordinate 109,694,457 downwards.
GGTATAAATTTGTATTGTGCTTACAAGTAGTTTAGCTAAAATTTTTTCTGTTTGTTATTTACATTTAAATAAATTTTCTAAAGTTTATGCAGTATTATAGTTTCAATTTTTAAAATCTCCTTACCTTAGTGAATCATATTTGCACATTCTTTAGAGAAAGAATGAAAATTAATTTTCTCTCAGTAAGTATTTTCTCTAAATTGTTACTATTTTGGTGGCCTCATATTCTCAGTAACATCTACTAAACATATTAATTCATAATCTTAGAAATACAATCAATACAAAATCAACAGCTGAATGTTAAGAAGTAAAAAGGCACCAAGATATTGTTGGACTTGCATATGGGAATATGATTCACAAGTGCAGATCTGTCCTACTCCTGTGATTGCATATTTCATTTCTATAGCTGACATCTCCTAAATAAATCCAACATCACTTGTGTGCAGTTACAAACTAAACATCTGATGTGTTTCACAAACTATTTACGAGTTGCTATGGTATTGGCATCACATTGTTGACTATGGAGAAAATACATGAGCTACAATATGCTTTTCATGTGGTTTCTAGACACTGCAAGTGAAAATACAGGCTTACTTGAAATAAGCCATGAATGTTTACATAATAGTTAACAAATATTACCAAGGATTAATGACACTTTAAAAAAAAAAAAAAGTCTTGCCAAGGTATTTTCTTGACTTCCATAAGAACTGGATATTGATTCATTTCAATACTGGTAGGAAGACTAATACCTGGTCGATGAAATATCATATACACAAAATGGTGTTAGGAAAAATAATTAATATTAATATTCTTAGTATTTAACACTGTATATTAACACTTTTGCTTCCAGACATATAATGTATATAGGATGCATATAAACAGGTGTGCAGTCAGAATAGCTGATCAAGGGACCCTGTGAATTTAGAAATACAAACAGAATTCTGCCATGTTTTATTATGGAAAACACAAAATAATGTGCTGAAGAGTAGCAGTCATGTAGAAGACAAAAAGTTACCAATGAAATTCTTTACTTCTGTGCTATAGTTTGAGAATTTTCTATCAGACAAGATGGGTTTTATTTCTGTGTTAATGAAAGAAACATTTCACCAATAGAGAAGGAGTTTTAAAGCTCTTTGGGGATCTTAGGCTGGTTTATAAAAATAAGGTAGTAATATCTAACAGCATGCAGACCTGTGCTGGAGGTGGATCTGCTTGGCTCCATAGGGCCAGCTGCTGAAATGATACTCCTCAGGCCCTGCTTCCCCAGCAAGATGTGCTCCCAACTGCTGTCTTGAGAGACTGCTCTGTCCGTGTCTGAGTCAACTGGTGGCTCCTGTTTGCTTAAGCTTGGATTTTGAAACTCATTCTCCTTAAATGACAATTACCTGTTAATTTTTCTTTACCACCATGAATTTAAGCACCTAAATGTTCCAAATGTAATAATGGTGATGGAAATCAGCTTGTTCAAAAGGTGTAGTCAGTCATTCAGTTAAAAGTTTTAATTTGATTAACTGGTTCAGCTAACACAGAGTGCTTTATTTTAGTGTCTTGCATAATATGACACTTGTCGTGCAGGATGTTATTTATAAAAGAAGTAACATTCTAGTGGGTCAAGAACAAATTGTAAAACAAATTATGAAGTTGACCTGCATTTCTCATTAATTGCAATGGACCTTTTAATTGCTATACTACCTGCTGTTCCTGACTAGAATAATGAAGTAGATCTTTATGGAATACTTTTTCTTTCTGAACTCTGAAACCTTCTGTGCATATATATATATATATACACACATATATATATACACACATACACACACATATATATTATATGTATATGTGTGTGAGTATGTATATGTATAAAACATTTCTAAAAGAATTACTGGAAAGTCTTAGGTTAAAAACACTTCTGTCATTCTGAGCAATGTTTAAATTAGTCATCAAAGTTAAAAAAAATAACAAACCTTTCCTTCATGTTAGGAAAAGTTTAAATGTTTTAAGGGTTGCAACTGAATTCATAAGGGTGATAAAACTGACAGTGTATTTAAGATAAAAAAGGAATCTTGCCAATTGCTATCTTTTCTAGGAGACAAGAAATCTTTTTGATTTCTCATTCAAAATACTATGCAGCTCAATAATTGTGCTCTAGGGTGTATTGAGTTGAAGGCTATGCCTTTGCTGTGCCAGAATTAATGTATTTAAACTTGTGTCTTTCTCAGATACATCCTTAGGGTACCATCACATAATGCCTCTACTGAGCGATGTGCTTTACAAATTAGTAGAAGTGAGAGGTAACCAAAAAAATTAAGCTGTTACTGAGAGTTTAAGTTTTGGGGAACCTGGTCAGGTTGAGAAACAGAGGTTTTATTATATAGTTCCTGGTACAAGAGCAGATGACAATTCCCAGACTTCCATAACTACAGCAGATGAAGACACTGCCTCAGAAAGATTTGAAGTTGTGCTTCTGCTTTTAGGATTACAGGGAGTTTGTTTTTAATAACTTTTATAGTTGCAGTGACATAGGTCTCAGCATAGATCAGCATCTGCCTTAATTTCACACCAAAAATGTTTTGATTAGCTGGGTTTGGATAACCTCTTTTGGCTTGAGAAGAGCATTTGACCTCTCAAGTACCTAAACCCTTCTTAGAGAAGAACACTGTAATAAATGTAATGCTGTAAAGTTGTTTCTCCTCTGCATGTCCTGTAAAACCAAAATGAGTAAGTCTGTGCATCAAGAAGGTCCAGAATTTCTGAGTGCATAACAGCCCTTTGTAAGGGATTCAGAGATGTAGTACACAGAAATGTTATTACAAAAAATACTAACCCCAGGATCATCAGGACTTTTCATTGTTATGGGTCGAATATCCAGAAATCCTGGACAAATGGCAGTTCCTGGAAACAGTCATGCAGGATTCCATTAGAAAATCTAAGACAAACCCAAGAAATTAGAGCTTCTATTTCTTTTGTTATTTATGGTGTTCACTTTTTAATGTATTTGTTTGTATCAATGTAAGCATATGTGTCTGTATATATGGGTCTGCCTGTATTTTATATATACAGACATAAATAGTTTTGAATGATTTTATTTTCACACTAAGTATCATCTCTTTTTTCTCTAAAGAACAATTTGGCACCTGTGGCTTGTGCTTGTTTAATTCTAGGCAGTTACAGAAGACTAGTTTGTTTATGAGCTGGAAAAAAAAAACAAAACAAAAACAGAACAGTGGTGGGCTCATATGTCTAGTTAATATTATAATATACTGTGTTAAGAACAAAAGCAAATCTGCTGATTTGAAATCTGTTCTAGATCTAAAGCAGGAACTTGATCTAGAAATGTGTTGAGGGACCCTTCAGAGAGAAATTTGCCAAACATTTCAGCTTATATATCTTAATACGATAATTATATAAATTAACACAATTAATTATTATTAACATACTAAAAGTAATATTAAAACTAATTAATTTATAAAATCAGCATTTTCATGTTTTAAATGTAATTATGAATATTGACTTCAGTGTGTTGAACATACACTTTCTCTTTGGTGAAGGAGTCTGAGGGGAGATCTTGAAACTCTGCAACTACCTGAAAGGAGGTTGTAGAGAGGTGGGAGTTGGTCCCTTCCCCACAGTAGCAAACAACACAACAGGAAATGGCCTCAAGTTGCGCCAAGGGAGATTCAGATTGGATATTAGGAAAAAATTCGTCACAGAAAGCTTCCATGGAAGCAGTTGAGTCACCACCCTGGAGGAATTTAAAGGTCATACAGATGAGGCACTTGGAGAAATCATTAAGTGACAGACTTGGCATTGCTTGGTTAACAGTTGGGTTCAATGACTTTAGAGGTCTCTTCTTGTTTCTAAACAACTTTATCATTCTGGCACAGCAAGCTTCTCCTTTCTTCACTCTCTAGCTGTCCTGAAGACGTGGCAGGTTTAGGGCAGGCAGACTGGGAGATGGAGCAGCTCACTAATGAAAGCTGGTCAAGAGTTTTGTATTTGATCCTTTGGTTTTTACTGTATCATTTCAGAGGGGAGACTTTGGGGCCTGAAGAGTGTTTATTCTTCTAGTGTAGTGATGCTTATCTTCCAAGGATGCCTTGATAAGGAAACTCGATAAACATCAATAAGGTGGAAGGCAGGTAAAGACCCAGCAAAAGTTCTCTTAGTTTGTCAGGTTCATAAGATAGTTTCTGCTTTTACTTTATATTAGTCAGCATTCCAAGGACAGAACTCTTTCTCTCCTCAAATCTAATCTAAATCCAAAAAAATTTCTTGCTTATACCATGAAGTCAGGTGTTTATTTTTATGTGAAATGAAATTTAATTTAATTCAGCGATATGCTTTTGCCCGTCTTTGCTAGTACAGCTTTCACTGCTGACCAAACCAGGCTTCTTCCATTTTGCACTGTAACCTGCATAATGTTATTTAAAAGAAATTTTACAATTCTTAGTTTTTCTTCCTTTATATTTCCTCTAAGAGAATGCTCTTTCTTAAAATATTAAGGAAGTAGCTTTCTTTCCTTATAAATAAATGTTTCAGGGTGCAGAACACTTGAAGTCACCTAATACTTTTATTGTCTAGAAATTACAGTGAGAGGAAAAGAGTAATATAAGATTTTAATGACTTAAAGATGGATTTCTTAATATAAAGTGGAACATATTTGGATCTATATGCTTCTGTAAGATAGATGCTGACTGTTGGAAATTCTGTATTTCTATTCTGCTTGAATAAAAGCCTGTAATCTGTAGTTTCTGAGCAGACCCTGTGTGTGTGCATGTGTGCAGGCAACAGTGTCAACCAACAACTGTTTTCAGTATATTTATGTTAAATGAAGTGACACTGACACTTTTTATTGAATTCCATTTTGCCTGAACCTTAGTCCTGTACTTTTTCTAAAAAGAATTCTTTATTTGAAAAAGCTCCCAAAACTGAAACTAAGTGACAATGTAGTTCCAGATGGATGCATTCCATTTAACTTCTCAGTGTGTTCTGTGGGCACTGACCATCATGGCAAGTATGGGAGACTTTTTAATTTTCTTTCTTTTCTAATATATTTTTGCATTCAGAAATAATATATTAATAATAATGGCCTTGATTCTTCACTGACATGTTATGTTCTTGAATACTAATACAACCTTTTATTATGTATATTTTATGATGCAGCTTCTCAAACTCAGTTGGATTTTTGAAATAACCATAACAATAAAAAAAAAGTGCTGGTTTTACATCTTTTTCTTTCATCTCCCGTTATCTAACTAAGCAACAAAAACAACACTACTATTATCTAAAAGTGATTATTTATTGTTTAATTTTATTTGTAATGATTTCGTCTTTCCCTACAGATAATATTCAGTGTAACATCAGTTTTCTGAATAAGTCCGATGGATAAATTATGAGTACTTTAAAGAAAACATAATTTTTCTTCTTCAGAAGGGATCCACTCATATTGTTAATCCCAAAGGGTTCACATTCTGCCAATGCTCTTTCCTGCCACTCTTAATATGTTTTTACATGTATGTCTTGATAACTTTGGAAATTTTGGCAGAACATTTCACATCTCAATATATTTATAAAGTCATGGTGAAAGTAATCTTGCCTGACTTCAGACATCTGCAATGTCTATGTCTTAGTTGGTCCTTATTTGGATTTGATTTAATTAATAAAAGAAAACAGTTGTATAGCAGAATTAATCTCTTCCTATTGTAGTCATCTAAGATGAATCTGGATGAGTTGTAGACTGAGACAAAGGAGACATCTAAAGTTCTGTGTGATGAATCCTGTCCTTTCTGCAAACCTGACCTGCTTTCTGTGACTCTTGACTGGAATGCTGTACACAAACTATGTGTCACAGTCACTGAAATATCTTTTTGTTCAATATGCCCCAAAAAGTCTGTGTCACTTTTTGCAGATCCAGTTTGGTAAAACTTGATGCCCGAATCCTTATGTGGAGACACTGGACTTTCCTGCTGTTAGTTCACACACAATTCTAGTCTGCATCATCTACAGTTCTCATTCTGGCGTGCTTGTTTGCTACCTGCCATATGAAATGTGGAAGCTGAATTTAGTGATGTTACAAATTTTGCCTTCAGTTTTTCTTTTAAAATTCATTTAATGTCATGTTCAAAGGGTACTGGTCTGATGATTCTGATATGATGAAATCTGCAGCACACTTTTAAAAATAATTAATATAAATTGCAAGAATTAGTTATGCCTCATCTTTCATTATGGATAAACACTCAATATAAAAATAAGTTTATAGAAACAATAATTTCACATTTTTATTACAGGTTAGAGGAAGAAAAGAACATCTTATCAGAATTTCAAGAGGATTTGAACAAGTTGATTTTATGGTTAGAGGAAGTGGACAGTGTTATTCATATTCCCCTTGAACCAGGGAATGAAGACCAGTTGAGAGACTGCCTTAGCAAAGTAAAGGTATTGTGAGCTTTATTCTAATGTTCTCTTACTTCATCAATTCTATATTGCAGAGTTAAAAGTTTTTTTCAGAAAAGGTGTTTGCCATCAAACACAGCATTCATTTAGCATTCTTAGATAAATCAAAGCAATGGAATTTCAAAACCCAGGTACAAATATATACTGATCATACTAAAACCAGAAAAGTAATGGAAAAGGTACTGAAAGGAAACTGTCCTGTCACTAGGCAATTAATCATTATCTTTTTCATCCTCATTTCTTAATTCAAAACTTTACTGTGTTATATGTACAGCATTTCTCTATAGGTGTCTTGTTAACATTTTATGATTTCTCACTTGTTAAATGGTATTCAGTATTTCACAAGAGTATTCAGAATTGTGAATAATTATAAATATCAACTCCTTAAATATCACAGCAACATTTTCTAGACTAAACATCTAGATGACTTATTTTAAAAAGTGCTTTAAAAAAACCCATCGTAATATTAAATATTTAGTTTTGAAGGCTGGAATATTTTCATGAATATGTTAGAATTTTGATACTGCTAAAAATATAATCAACAAAAGTTGCTCTGTTTTTTGAAATGTGTTCAATGGAATGACTGTCTTTAATAGTTTGTGCAATAGTAACTTAAACTGTAATTGGAAAATGCATATTACTTATACAATATATGCCTAAAGGTTTCCTGTTCTCTCTTGAAGATAAGGAACTTGTTATCTTTTGTGTCAATCCAAGTTGAGCAAATTCAACAAGTGATGCTTAGAGTATTACAGAATCTGAAGAAAACTTGACAGCTTGTTCTATCCTTCTTTCAACAAAATATGGAAAAAAAAAAGCCAAGGGATTCTTTAGTAAATATCAATCTTAATTTTCTTTTTAAATAGCATTTGAGGAAGTGGAGTCTTAATCACGTGCTGAGTTTGTCCCTCTGACTGTTTAATGTAAGTTGTCAGTGAGTTGGGCAGGGAATTTCCGAGGCTCTGCCTCTGTTGTTGAGGATATCAGAACCAAGGCCAATAAATACCTAGAGGAGTGTTAGATGCATCTTATAACTTTAGGACAGGATTAAAGGTTTAAGGTCTAAATTGATTGCTTAGAACCATGAAGGCTCCACTCCTCATATACACACAAATATTTCTTAATTATAGTATTCCCAAGGGATATATAATCCAAAACTAAAGGTGGTAACATCTCTTATTTGTGTCTTATTTTTACAATCCACCTTCCCCTTTTGGAACTGCACAACAGGGAAGACATCCTAATGCATCAAATAATGCTGTGCTCGCTTGTAGCATGGCTCATTTCATACCTACCTGCCTATGTTAATAATTTAAAAAAAAAACAAATAAAAAAGTACAACAACAAAAACACTCTTGAAGAAGAGTCTTTTAGCTACATTATCCTCACTTGATATGTTCAGTTACTTTGACAGTAGAAGTGTACAGTAACTACACATACGATGGAGAAGTGGTACTTTTAGATACTGCCTTGCATTCTTTGGCTTTCCTTTTTAGTTTGTTTGGTTTTTGGGTTTTTTATTTTGTTTGTTTGGTTGGTTGGGTTTTTTTATGAACATACATGAACAATCTTAATTAAGAGGTTATACTGGAGGACTTTTCACCACATACCATCTGCGTGACTGTTCTCAGCATGTAACATATTCCAGCCCTTCTCCAAAATGCTTGCTCCTCACCATATTAAAAGATTATTATACTTCTTATACATGAGTTATTGAGTGTCCAGAGCTGAAATTGTAATGTAATAGTCATTTAGATCTTGTGGAACCATGTATTTTGGCATTTAGTACTTGCTTTATGCTTAATTCACTAACAGAGTCTCTTTTGGAGCTTTTTTCTAACCTTCTACATTCAGAAAGCAACAGTTATTTTGCCTTGAATTGAGTTTATTCCTTCAACTGATAGACAAATCGATAAGGGTGAAGATAAGAGAGCTGAAAATTCTACCACAGTTCATCTTAACTGCTGTATTTGTCTGTTCCAGTTACAAGTTGAAGAGCTGCCTCCCCACAAGGGAATACTGAAACGATTAAATGAAACTGGAGGAATAGCACTTGGCAGTGCATCACTGAACCCAGACAAAAAACATAAGCTTGAGAGTACACTGAAGGAGGCCAACCATCGTTTGTTAAAGGTTAGACATATTACTGTTATAACTGTGGTGTAAAATTTTAATCTGCAGCGAATATTCACGTTATATATTTTCTGGTATGTATAATTTTTCTCTGTGTGAAGAGGCATTTGTATGCATAATGAATCTGAGGAAGACAAATGTGTACAATACACTGCTGTGAGAAAAAACAAACCAAGACTATTAGTGCCTGAAGTGATGATGCTGCATTCAAATTACAGGTCTTCTGCTTGCGGGTGGAATGCAGAGCATCATTTTTGTAGCCTGGTACTTTTGCTGGTACAAAATATTCCAGGCTTTGTGACTCAGGTGTGTGAGAGGCAGTAGCAAATAGCTGATTTCCTACATGGAAACACTTCCTAACTCTGTTCTGTTGTAAACTCCAAACTGGAAGCTGAACCCACTGTTTCACCTTCCATCACGTTTCTTCCAAACTTGAACATTCACTTCTGGTTTCTGTGTAGCAACACAGCACTAATTTTGCTTTCTGGGATCTCCATACTTGTGGAGAGAAGTAGAGGAGGATTCTGTTCTATTTAAGTGCTGAAGTACCATATTTTTGTATTGGAAACTGGTAAAAATAAGTAGCAGATCTGGTAAAGACAGGTAGATAATTTGGATGCTCTCATATAGCAGAAATGGTAGAAAATGTTGTCCAAAGGATTACCACCCAATCTATGGCCTAGCCTGGTCTGGAAGAGTCAAGGAAGAATCAGCTGAAGTATTTCTGTTGAGACTGATGGTAAAGTCAGTGTCTGCAAAATTAACCTGTGGGATCTACTTGTTAAAGATACCAGGATGCTGATTAAAAAAAAAAAAAAAATTGTGGTTTAGCTCTGGGGAAAGGAAAAAAAAGTGAGAAAATTATCTGAGTACCTTACTGAAAAGACAAGCTAGAGTTTGTGGTCAAGAATTAGGAACTTATTTGATGTGATACTCTTACTAGTTTTTTCCTAACAGAAGCAGTCTGCCAAAGTTCAGAATATTAGCTAATGGCTCAGGCTAAAGTGGATAATAAATATTGATCACATTCACAAACTCCAAGTTAGACACATAAATCATTATTTCTGTGTTCGGACAGAAGTATCTCTTTCTCTACAAATGGGTTTCTGAAATCAATGTACATAGAAGAATTCAGAACACTTCAAGATCAGAATGGTGTTATTTATTAGCTGGAGGAAGCATATACATAGCTGAATTTAGGCACTATGGCTTGAATATCTAAGCCATCTTTATCAAAACAACAACCTTAGTTTTCAAGAAAAAATTCTTTGTTTTTAGGAAGATTACATAAATACATCTTAAGAAAATCTGCAATTTGTCACTGAATATAGACTTTCACTGATTACTCACATAACTAAAAACTGCATTTTCATTTTCTGCCTGCTGATGAAAAAATGTTTCAGGTTGCTTGTCACAGTCAGAGTAACCATAAATTTTGTTGAAAGTACTTGAGTTTGGATGAAATATGGGCGACAGGACTACTGTTTAGTGAATCATTACAATTTACCAATTTTGTACAATTTTATGTCTCCTAGCTCTAACCAATGTCTGGCAAAATAATTATGCTTGGAATTTACTACTTGAAACCCTTCATTTACTTATCAGAGACACTAAAAAGAGAAAATTAATCTTCCATTTGAAATCAATACTTCACCAGATCATTTTGATTTCAGTTATCTACCCATGGAGATGTATAAAACTGAGTTCTCATTGGCCCTTAGTCTCTGAATCTAAAGAATCAGAGAAATGCAGTGGTTTGTGATTTCTTGTGGGTTTGGTTTTTGTTTGTTTTGTTTGTTGGTTGGTTTTGTTTTGTTTTCAGGTGAACAGACATTGAGTTAGAAAATTACAAGACTAAAATCCTTACATGTTGTCTGAGGGTCTTCTCTTTCTTATATATTTTTCTGGTTTTTATTGTAACCTTGACAGATGTAGAAAACAAAGAGAAAATAGTTAAAAGCTCAGATTGGGTTTCTGTAAGATTTTTCCCATGAAACAAGGGAAAAAATAAATATTTTTTCATTTGCAATTTTTTTTTCTGTTACTCATGATTTGTAGGCAAAGCCTCAATTAATTGCTTCAATTTCTGACCTTAAAGTCTAGAGTCTGTAATAAATTTAGAAATCATGTAAAGAAACTGCAGGTCTGACAGAGGAACTTTACGCTGTCTTCCTTTAGTTACAGATAAGTAAGCACTGAAAAAATCCCCACAGGTGTTTACTGTGAGACAAAGCTCACAGGTCTGGAACTTTCATATCAGGCAAACTTTGTAGGTCACCTGAGAATGGTTCTGTAGTCAGTTGTTTTGATGAGGATATATTTTTTGTGTTCCTCAAAGCACAGTAGACAAACATCATCACATAGTGATTTCCCTGGGGCTTTTCTGTCTCTCCATCCCCTTTTAAGAGTGTACCTTATACTTTAATCCTTTGTTTCTAACTGTTTGTTTTCTGGCATTCCTGCTAAAAATGACCATGTAATGTTCTACCATTTCTGATTATCTCATATTGCAGGATATGAATCATACATGACAGTTACATAAATAATGTTAGGTAGATTTTTATCTGGTGTACACTAGAGGAATTCTGTTTACTTCAGAGCAGCTGTGACAATTTACATCAGCTGAGAATGTAGCCAAGTATCTCCCCAAGTTATCACAAAGTTTTGTTTTGCCTTGATCTGTCAAGCAGGGGAGTAGGGGACAACACCTGTGAGTCTTAACCTTCAAGGTGACGTATTTGAAATAAGTCATGTTCAAACCTCCTTTACAGTCACAGAAACTGTTACCCTACAGCAATGGAAATAACCTAGAAAAGAAATTGAGTATGAAAGGAATTGCAGTCACATAAAAGTAGCTTTTTTGCTTTTACTTCATAATTGTCTTTGCTTTTGGGTGTTTGCATCACGTGCTGATGACCTTGAGAGTAGATGTATGAAGAGTTTTTCTTTCTTTGGATAGTACTAATTTTAACATGGCATTTTTTAGACAACTTTATTGAATAGTGATTCTAATAGGCTGTTACCTAAGACAATATAGTTTAAGAAGTGAATGAAGATTAAAGCCCACATTTGAAAGGCATGAATTTTAAATTCTGTCCTGGTTTTACTTATTATACCCTCTCCAAAGCCAGTATTTCTTGTAAAAATAAAAATAGCACTACCTTTGTGAACTCTTAATATTATGAAAAATGAAGTGCTTTATGACCATTTTTATGCTTTCACATCGAGAATTTTTCATTTAGTTTCAAAGCTCAAAGTATCTTCTGCTGTGATAACCAAGTAAGCTAACCACCTAGTGCTTCAAAGCATACAAAAGGGTACCAGGCACTGCAGTTTGCGATGAATTCAGTTCTTGTCATATACCACCTGCCATGGCATGTAACAGATCTGTAATGGGTTTCTTACCTTTTGCTGTGCAGTAAATGGATTGATAGATTAGGTCTGAGACCAGTGAACCATGGAATCAGAGGTTTGCTGGAAGGAGTTTATTACTCTTTAATATTATTCTTGGTCTTGTGTCAGCCAAGAGCGATGAGCTAGATTATCTGAAAGTAAGCTGGATGCCAAAATCAGCATTCTCCTCATTTATCCACCTTAGTCTTCACAACATCCACTGTATGTATTATGAAGGTTATCATAAGTGCCTGATGGAAACATTTTGTTTTGCTGCCTTTTAATTTGTCTCCTAGTATTAGTTCTAATTACTAGACACTGAAGAGACTATTTCACTGTTTATTGCCACAGCAAATCAATTTGTTGTGCTATATGGACAAGAAAAAATTAGAGTGGAGTAACATGGCTATAATTTGTGAACATTTTCTGTAACACCAGAAAAAGTATAGGTCGTCTTAGCTTGGTTGATCAAGTGTAGAGAAAAACAGATGGGAGCAGAAAGTGCTGAAAGACAAAGTCATTACAAGGTTATAGTTCGTGTATTGTAAGTTGCCTAGAGTAGGAATTATTCATAGATTACCTGCAATGACATAAAATTTCCAGCATGTCAGTGCAACTTAGTTTGAGCCCAGAGTTGGAACTACTTCAATTGCTACTGCTTTTATTTGCGGGATGGAGGGGAAAATATGTTGGAAAATGAATGCTGCAGTTTGATTTCTATTCATTCAATTTTGAATTAGGGGAGTATAACCAGTCTTTAGGGGATCAAAAGGCTGATATTTTCCTGAATATACTTCCATTTAATAAGTGACCTGATTCCATTAAATGTGATGAAGTCTTTTGTTATGCTAAATTACCTTTTACAGTCTGTCATAGATTGCTAACGAGGTGTAATCCACATGCATGTTATCATCACCAATAGCAACAATTGGTCTCACATACAAAAATGAAGTTCCATGTAAATGTTCATTGGACAAACAGGAGAATGTCACAAGCTCTAAGAAACAAGTATATATTGCCTTAATTCCTTTTTGTTTGAGTATTGCTAGCAGCTAACATTAATTAAGATTTAAAAAGCTAAGCAAAGTATTTATGAAATGCAGTCATGCTGGGGTAAAGAGTCTGTACCAGCCAACGACACCATAAAAGCATGATTAAATATATGTAGGTATGTATATGTACAATATATATAAAACTATCTTACCAATCATATTAAAATTCCTTTTTATTCTTGTTTGCCATACAAATACAAAGTGTATTAAGAATATATTTAAGAAGTTATGCCAAGTACTTTGAATGTAAGAAGTACTAATTGTTGATACATTTGTGCTGATGGCTGCATTGAGGTAAGGTTGATGTAGCTGAATTACCAGATAGCAATTATAAGTCACTTCAGGCAAATTCTTACCCATTTTTCTACACTGCAACAACTATATATTTGAGATATTTCACTTATAATGAGCAATGGTTCATATGCTTTTGCACACTAATCAATGACAGTCATTTGGGCTTTTTAAAACTTCAGTTCCAAGACAGACAATGCCATTGTCTGTCAGGTGTTTCATGGATCTCTGTTAAGAAGCACTATAGGGGCCTAGAAATCAATGTTTTGCTACTTGCTGTTCACAAGATAAAAATTACACTTCTATAATGTAGGCCTGTCTGTGTATCAACATGCCTCTGTAATTAAAATTCCCCACAAAGGAATAATCTGAAATAAATGCAAAGTTAAACCTTACCTTCCCTTTTCCCTTCCTCTTGCCTTGCCTTTTTTTTTTTTAGTCATTTTTCTTGGAGTTTTAAAAACACCTTCTCAAAAATGCATAATCAGCATTACCTAAAGAATGGCCTTACTACTGTCAAACTAAGGTAACTCCCACACTCTCAACTTTTCTATTAACAGCAGGTTTCTTACAAATGTACTAAACCAGGCATTTCCTGATGTACAACCAAAAAGAAAAGCAAATTCATTGTTAGTTTTTCTTTATGAGACATGTACTTGGCAGTAAGGATCACTCACTAGATTTAGAACACTCACAGTACTTTTTTCTTCATTTTTTAGCAGAATAAATCATTTGTTGCTAGGAAATGCTCTAAATATTCAGCTGTAGAAAAAATATCAACCCCCTGTAATTAATCTACACTGTGTGAAGTGATATGCAAAAATAAATCCCCATTTATTTACTGTGGAATTAATACAGTTTAGCTATACATTCATTATCTAACTTACTATGTAGCAAAAAAATAAGTAAAACAATTGGATAATGAGTGATCTTTGGAAAAACGGGGCTGCAGAAAAGAATGGTGAGACAAGGCATCAGGCTAGAGGAACCCAGTCACATGGAGGGATCAGAAGTGGTGATAGGACTACTATAGTTTGCCAAAAAATGAGAAGAGCTTCCTCTTTAATATGTCAGACAGGGTTTATCACACCCTGGTAACTAATCCTGTTTTGTTTCCCTGGGACGTGGCACCAGCATGTCCAGCTCTGTGCTGGATAATGGCACTGTGGCCTGCCATGTTCTCATCTCCCAACACAATCATAAGACTCTGCTTTCCATGGAAAAAAGGCTTTGCCTGACAGGCTCAAAAGTAAGAGTTCAGACAGGGTACCAGTGCTGTGTGTGCCTGCTGGAGTTTGATTGCCTCATGGATTGTATGTAGCCTGAGGGGTATATGTGGTGCTTTCTACTGTAAGTCAGGGGAAGAACAATTAGGGCATTGTACTTTCATTTTTAAATAATTTTCCTGTCAGAATATCCTTCAGTAAGAATCACTGAAGGAACTATACTGTAAAGCCTTTGTGGCTCCTTTTGGATTTGTGGAACTCAGTAATAAAAGGAGATAAAGAAAAGATAATCATGGACTAGATTATTTAGCAGAGATTTAAGGTGGAGGATCTTGTGCTCAAAAATGTCCTTGACAAAGGAGAATTGCTGAGACAGTGGAGAGCAGAATGAATGACAATTAATTATAAGTATTACATATAAAAAGCATACAGATATTCAGAAGACTGATATACACAGTATACTACCATATAAGAAAACTACTGATACACTACCATAGAGGAAAAGCAAACTAAGTCTTTGGCATGGGAGAATAGGTTTGTTTGCTTTTAAAAAAAAGTTACACAGCCAGATGAAGGAGAAAATTGTTTGGTGCACTGGTTTTTTGTACTGTTCTATTCTTTTTTTCATTGATGGGTGAGAAAAAGTAGATTGTTTAATAAAAGTGAGACTTGAAAATATTACAAATACACTGCTAGGATTTTTTCTAAAAAAAAAAAAAAAGGAAAAAGGGTCAAATAAACACATACCAAGGTCAGGTCCTGGGAAGCTTACAAGGAAGCATGAAACACTATGTACATAGAAAATAAAAATCTTCCATACATATTTTGAGTAGCATGCTCTAATCTTCTTCTGGTATTACAGTCTTTACTCCAACCTTGTCACAGACACTATGACTCATTCATCATTTTAAAGAAATTACATAGATTTTGTTTTAAAGTCAATATTGAGTTTGTTAATGAAAATGGCTTAGTTAATTAACTAAATGGCATCCAAAACTGAACTTATATGAAACTCTTTCTTACACTGATTGTTTTTCATGAAGAAATGATGCATATAAATTAACTTTTCCCTCTTCCATTTTAAATCATTCTTTTGTACATGCTATACGAGCCGTGATTTTGAGCAGATAAAACTTTTGCAACAGTGGCTGTAAGAATTACTGTTGTGTGCAATCATCTTACTAGTGCTATGGAAGTGTCAGTTAGTATTCAATGTCAGTTATCAATAAGTAGGATTGAAGTTTGCATTTAATAGCTGTTATGACTTTAGTTGCTTCTTTATTATCCAGATCCTCACTTGGATGACATCAAAATCTGCATTTAGTCCAGTTATGCTCTGGGCTGATTGCACTGTAGTCAGCTGTCTCCTCCTTTTCCTAATATTTGCATTTTTGCAGAAGTGGAATGCTAAAGCAGAAGCTGCTGCTTGTTTTACATTTTGTAAGGGAGGAAATTCATACAGAATGTTTCCTCATTACTGCATGCAGAATACTTCCATTTTATTCTATGCAAGCAATTCTGATTTGTTTTAAACCTGATACTATCAGTTCTCCTATATTTGAAGTCCACTTTCATGAAGTGCTTTGTATATCCAAGGGACTCCAAGCAGGACATACAAGAATGACATTGTTAACAGTCATCACAGATAATCCATAACATATGTTTTGCTCATATTCGTTGCAGTTCATTATGTTGTATCATGTTATGCATAACAGGATAGCAAAACTATAATCCACTGTCAGATTCATCGCAATAAGATCAATTTATAACTGTTGTTTTGTTATTGAGAGTTTAGTGAGGCAACTAGCAAGAGAAAAGAGTACTTTCTATCTAATATTGGGGAAAAATCTGACACATTTTTGCTGATGTTAAATTGTTGAAATTTGAGGGTTCTTTGCTCTCCACTCACCACTAAGCAAATTCTCCATATTCTTTTTTGAAAAATTGTGTGTTGGGGAGATGCATCTACTCATCTATATTTTTAGACAACTGGGTAATAATGGCATTATTTTCTGTAGTAATTTCAGATAAACAGGGAATGAGGTTAACATTGACTTGTGAGAGAGAAGGGATATATTTGAAATCAGGCACTGGCCTCTTGAAATATAATATATAAAGTCATTTCATTTACTTTCCTTACTTTTATTAATAGTGATGCCTTACTAGTAATATAATTAATCGAGTTCATTCATTTGCAATAACATTTCTGCTTTCTGCAAAACTATTCCCCATTGTTTGTTCTTTTATTCTCACTGTCTCTACCTAATAAGTTTCAACTTTTTAATTTTGAGCATTATTCCTGAGTTAAAGAATTCAGCTGTAACTCCACAACCATTATTTTAATTGATACTCCTTTAATTTAATCTACTTTCTGGATATTCATAAGAATTAAAAGGGAAAGAATAGGGAAAATAAGAACAGGGAAACAAACAGAATATGATTTTACATCAGGTGACATACTTTATACAAATCCTTTCTCCCTTTATACTTACTATCATAAGAATTGAGATTTCTTTCCATCTGTGGAGCTCTAATTCTTCCCAGAGTGCCTGCATGCAACTCTGTGCAGACTGAAAAGTAACTATCCAAAGCTAAAGTGGAAAATTGGAGCCTGTGAAATGATCAAGGAGATCTGTACTGCCAAGATGAACATATGTATGCTTTTTCACTAAATTCATCAGACTGGGGTGGGGATGAAAAGAACATAGCATTGTACCATTTAGGTTGCATATGAAGGAAAATTATGCAAGGCATGAGGTTCAGATGGAACAGAAACAAGCAATGCAAGTAATTTTAGAATTCATAAGAAGAAGATCTAGACTTTGAAAGTATTTAATTATTCGAATTTCAGATTATTATCATGTTTTAAGTGATGTTTTCATTTTTAGGCTGACAATTTTTTGTGGTTTGCTTTTTTTTTGTGGGGAGGGTTGGTGGGTTTTAATGAAAAGAGAAAAATTTGGAATATGTAAAATTAAATAAGTGGAAAATGGTCTGATAGTTTAAGATTAAAATAAAATTAAAAATTGTGACGACCAGGGTCAATTGGTAAACAGCTCCTCTGCTGTTTCCCCACTTAAAGATTAAATATTTTTTATTTTTCTGTTAATCAACATCTAATTAATCTAACTTAATTAACCCTTGATCTAATGTACACAATTTTAGATGTATCACATGCTTTTAGATTAATGTTTTGACACATATCATTGAAATTATTAGTCCTTTGATGTTGAAATCAAATTTGTTTTCTTTGAAGGAGTAATCCATACTTTTGTTGGTTCTGCTTGCAAATTTATTTTGTGTGTTTGGTTGCAAAACAAGGTGTCTTTTCAATATTGATCTCTTAATGAATAAGGTAAAGTTGAAAATATTTAATTTGTATGCAACAGGATAATGCAGATTTTTAAAAAGATGTTCCAACTGAAGTTATCCCTTCTTCAGTTCATTTTTCCTTTTGCACCCTGTCTTCCTTGCCAGCTTCTTCAGGCCTGCGTTCAGTCCCAGGCAGATCTGGGGAAAACTATCTCTCATATTTGCCCTGTTTTGACTCTTCTGCAGCTGTTACCTTATCGACACTGTTCATATTGGTCTTCCCTCTTAGGAAAGGACATCAGCCCTCCTCTGATAAAAGCTAGCACTCTGTCTTAAGTAGGAGAGAAAGAGATAAGATATCCAAGGGAACAAAAGTGAGTAGACACTGGATAGTTACCCCAAGGCAATAAATGAATGGGTGGAGGATGGGGCCAAAGCAAAGAGTATTGAAGTGGGATATTTGTCACTGCTCATTCATCCCTGGAGGCATCTAAGACCTCCTTGGAACTCATTAGGGAGCCCAGGGACAGAAGGGCAGTAGTGTGGCTGTGGCACCCACCAGGTTGGGATCCCACCTCTGGAGTAGAACTCCTGAAACAGTAAACAACAACCCTGAAGGATTGTGACTAAAACAGTAGGGAAGATTCTGGAGGATCCCATCTCTGTCAGAGAAAGGGCATAAATCTGAACAGCCAGTCATCATGTCCATGTCCATTACTCCGTGGAGGTTTTCCCAATTTATGCTTCTGGTGAGCTGCAGAATTAGCTCAGGAAACAAGCTGTCCCTCAAGAGACAGTCTGCAACAGTGCCTTGGCTTGATAGGCAGACTTGTAATTACCTTAAACTCATCAGGCTCTAATTTGATTAGCCAGCTTGACAGTTTGATGCCAGAACTTAAAAAAAGAACAAAACAAACAAACCACAAGAAGCAAATGGAAGGCCTGATAACCAGAATCTAAGGCTCAATAGTATGTGACACACATGATGTCACCATGGTATGTGACACATTACCTGGATCTTAGAAGGTATTGCCTTGTTCAATGCTTATCTGTAGCCCTAACCTGAGTTTGATGAAAGTTCTTTATTTAGTTACTGTTGTTCTTTTTATCTCTGCGGTAAAATTAGACAAAGTTAAATTTCTGTATGTAACGAACCACTTCATGTGGGCATAGATTTCTTTATTTTCATATTAATAATATTATAATCCCATATCTGTGCTACAATTTTACAGCAGGAGACAACATGTGAGAAGAGCCTGCATTTACTTGTCACAATTTACATCTCATTATAGGTGGGATAAAGAAATGTTTTGAAAACAGTAGGTTGAAGTACAATCTGTCACCAAAACCTAATTGTTCATCTTCTGCTGTTCTAGACTGAATATACCTTAGTATCTAATTAGTTACTTTCCCCCTCCCCTTTCCTCCACAAAGCCTCTACAAATTTTTCCTTCTCTGTCATGTGATTAATGTTGATTGGAAGCAGATTAATTTAAATTTCAGATCTTCTGAAGTCAGCTTGGATTTTTATCTGCCTATGACTACCTATTAGCTTCCAGTTATATTTCTGTGGAAATTATTAGCATTAATATTAAAGCTCGTAAACATAAGAGATTAACATTCAAAACTTGTAAGAAAGATGAAACTAATCTTGTATGAAATTAGGCCAAGGTCTGCATAAATATTGAGTTAACACATAAGGGAAATGAATGCATTTTTAATTGTTTTCTTTCATTTCTGGGTTCATTCTGGAAAAGCAGTTTTTATTACAGTTGAAAGATTAGGAAGAGAGAAAAATTAATTTTACTCATAGGTCAGTTTTTATTAAAAATGGAGATAATATATGGTAAATCAACTTCTTGATTACAAGTATCTCTTAAGTACAATCTAATAAATCACATACAGAGTATATTTAGAGGGATTATTTTAGTATCAATAAATCAATATTATCAAACCAAATTTTTAAAGAAATGTTCGTTTCACAGTACATGAGACAGCTATTTTCTTTCCATTCTCAGATGGTGGTTGTTAAGTTTTAGTAACACTCATTGCTTTCATGACTGAGTCTAGATTTACTGTCCCCTGAAAAATTTCATCATTAGAGATTAGAAGTTAGTACAGAGCACTAAGGGCAATATGATAGCAAAGCTTCCATTAATGCTGCTTAACTTTAAAGGGAATTTTTATTTTTTCATGTGTCTCAGAAATATGTTTTGCTACTTTTAAGAGGGTCACTTTGGTTAAAAATATGCTTAAAACCATTGGGAAATCTTGGGGTTTGTGATATAGAAATCTAACCATATTTCTTGGCTGATTTTGCTAATGAACTGCAATTGTTTTGTATCTCTGTCCAGGCCTATATTTGCTGTTGTGATTTGTTTTATTTTTAAAGTACAGATGGTTTCTCCCCTAGTATATGTTTGCAATGTTTCCCATTGTGTAGGATTGTGACACCTCACCTCCCTAGCTGTAGAAAACAATCTGGGAAGGACAGCATGGAGCTTTCTGTTGGCTTATTTATTCTCAACCTGTTCCTGCATTTACTCCAAGTGCTGTGGTTGGATTTGAACTATGCCATTCAGTGATTCTTAATTTCTAATACTGTTGTTACAGATAAATGTGCTTAGTTAAAAATCTGACTGCTTTGGATGCAAATCAGAGAACCAAATGGCCTGATCAGAATTTCTTCATTATTTTTCTTCTCTTTATGTGTCTCCTTATGCATATTTGGACCAAATTGGCAACTCTAAACACCTTATAAGAAAATGCATGCTTATAAAGATCTGCATTCAAGAGGTCAAGAAAGGTTAGGTACCATTCAAATGATAGTTTTCATATTTTCACTTTGTTTTTTTCTGGTTAAAAATTGACCTTTAAAACAGTGAAAATATGATACTGAGATAACAATTTTTCCACCAAAACAACTGAGAACCCTAATGCTAAGGTTTGATTAAAAAAAAAAAAGAAAATCTTTTGGGTTTGTTGTATGTATGTGTTTTTTGGGGTTTGCTGGTTTTGTGTTGGTTGGTTGGTTGTTTTTTTTTTAGGACATAGTGTGTTTCAAATGATTTACAAGTCACCTATCATAATAATTTGCTTGGTGGATCTACTTTTTATTTCCCTTCTTCCTAACAGTACATGAAACTTCTATTTTAACGTTTTATATAAGTGTATATGTGTGAAGTGTTAAACTGCTTTGTGCTTTGGTTTTTGTTGGGTTTTTGTTTTACGGGGTTTTTTTCCAACCAAAACAGTGGCTTCTGCTATTTTTTCAGGTGTCCAAAGACCTTCCAGAGAAACAAAAAGAAATAGAGATTCTGCTAAAGGATTTCGTTGAACTTGATCAACAACTGAATCAGGTGATATTGTGGGTAACACCTGTCAAGAACCAGCTGGAGCTTTATAACAGAGAGGGTCAGCCAGGAGCCTTTGATATTAAGGTAAATTTTCTTCAATTTTATAAAAGCAGTGGAATCTTTAGTGGTCAAAAATTCAGTTCCAGCATCAACTGTATAGGTTTTATTAATGATGAAACTTTGCAATAGAAATCAGCAATAGTCCCCAGAAGTTCAAAGCTTTATGAATTAAGGAAAACTTCATTTATTTTTTCCAATAAATGGTTTCTATTGAAAGGGCAGATTAGTTCCAAGATATAACATAAATATAATCTATTATTTTTGCCATATACATGAAACAATAGCTCCAAAAGTTGATACAGCAATTCCTAGTACAAAGCAAACTAAAATTCAGAATATCAGTGTTGACCATGACTACATGAAAACCAGAATATTTAGGACCATATCATGATTCTTATTGTGCAAGGAGTGATATTTAACTGCACAGGTAATGCTCCAGGAATCAATAATTTAATTGTCTAATAATTGTGAGAAAAAATATTTGCAATCTGATCCTTGATATGTATTGAAGTATAAAAAAAGATGCTGGTATATGGGTTGAGTGAGGCCAAAGAAATTAAAGATGAAAAATACTGATTATAGTCACCTGGCCTGCTGGGTGTACTGGGTGTATACTTGGACCCTTTGCTCTTGCAGTTTGTCTGTGCATATATGATCTTATCTGCACATAAACTGGGACAGTATTTAAAATACAATAGATAAACAGAATCTATGAAGTTTCATTTTATAGTACCTCAGTATCTTGTTCACCTAGGTAAAGATTATATTGAAAATGCTGAGTTTTGTTCTGATTTAATGATCCAATTTTCAGTGAAAAAGGGAAAAATTTAAATATTCAAAACTTGTCCTGTCTTGCATGAAATGGAGTAATACCTGCTCCTGAAGATGTGTGATTTTGCTAAGTATATTTATTAAATTCATTTTAACTTATTTTCTCTTAAGGAACTGTTTCAATGCTCAAACACTTTGTCATACAATCACATTATATAAAATAGTGAAACTGAAGTCCTGTTGTCGTCCTGTAATTGACAGAATGAGTTCAGCAATGACATTCATTCTCTTTCTAAAAGATAAAATTAGTGTAGCTCTTTGCAAGTGGCTGTATATGTACTGAATGACTGGTGGAATTTTGCTTTCAAGGAAATTGTATATTCTTATCTGCTGTATTTTAACTAAAATTTTTAGATGATTCATCCAATTTTTTTCTTATATTTTTCTATTCTATTTCCTTTATTTGTAGAATGATTCCATCATTGAAGTTTATATAAAATGAAACCAGGGCTAAATTTCTACAAATTATAGAAGCACTGATTTTAAAATTGCTTATGAATGAAATGTTTTCCTTGTTCTTTCAGTCCTGTAATGGTCAAGTGACCAGAATATTTCTGAAAAACTGTTTAAAGAACAGAAAAGAATTAATTTTTAAAATTTTTTAAAAAATAAAAATGGTTGGATGAAATCAAGTATGTCCTGAGAGGTGAGGGAAAACAGTGAAAAGCTCAAATGAACGTCAAATAAAATTTCTTTCTGTGAAAAATCCTGCCATATTTCTTTCATTGATAAACTGCAATCACTTGCCTTTAAATGTTGACCAGTTTTTTATTGTAGATAATTCAATTAATTTTTACACTGTTGTAGAGACTGTAATCATATGAAGCATGTTAGCCTCTTATTAGCATGTTATCTGTCTCGACTGCTTCATGACTCCTTTTCTCAGAAACAAGAGTGACACTGATGGTCACCAGAAGGAAAACCATATTGTTAATATTCATAGAAAAGAGACTGGATGAGAAATTTCACAAAGAATCTTTTTTGATATTCCAAACCCCTAGAAATATGAAGAAGACGTTTAAAACTGACTATCCAATTTTTAAATATAGCACTCAAGTGAAAAACACCAAGTTCATATAAGTCTCCAGGAAAAGCAGACATTTTTGTTATAGAATTTACATAATGGCATACAATTTTTAATCTAATTTCATTTGAAACATTTTCTTTTATGAAATTTGTCAACGTGCTTCATATTTTTACTAAGCCTTCAAGGTAACCTTCTTCTCCTTCCTCCTCAGCCATTAAGTCCTCTCCTGTCTCTTTCGGTTTTGAAGTTATTTTTTAGGGGAAAAAAGTTCCAAAACTAACACAATTGGCAAGGATTTGGATACAAATATTAAATATTCTGAGGATATTTATTTCTAAAAGTCACAAAATATTGATTGTTAGAAATTTTGTGACCTCCGAAGCAGGTGAAAATAAGTGACAAGAAGAACATGTGGGGTTGGATAAGTAGAAGGGAAAGAGAATGGGAACATGTGTTTGTTTTAAATAGATGCCTATGGTGTCTTTAGCTAGTTAGCAATATTACATCAAAGTAATATGCCTGATTTAAAGCAAATTTCTTGCCTTTTTTTCTTAGCTTTAGCAAATTTCAATTACAGAAATGTGTGGTAGCTAAAATCAAAACTTGATACAGAAACTAAAGTGCATCTGAAATATCAATTAAATCTATTCTGAAAGAATTTTCCAAAATACAGTTATTTATTTCTCTCAAAACCATAGCAACCTTTGCTTCTGGCATGCAACTATAATCTGATAACTATCATTGCAGTTTCCTCCATAAACCAAGGAACATAATAAATTCAGGTTCTTATCAGATAATCTGATTTAAC
Source organism: Poliocrania exsul (assembly GCA_035041345.1). Lineage (NCBI taxonomy): Eukaryota > Metazoa > Chordata > Aves > Passeriformes > Thamnophilidae > Poliocrania > Poliocrania exsul. The sequence continues at coordinate 109,670,518 of JAWWLZ010000001.1, read as the reverse complement.
CTATGAATAATATTGATATATATAATACTTGCATAATTAGTATATAAAGGAGAATATCTGATAATTTCACTTACACAGTTCATACTGATAACTTTGAATTTCTATGACTTAATACTAATTTAAAAGCTCATACTTTTTTCCACCTGTGCAAAAATCAGCTATTTAAAATAGGTGAGAAGTCCCTTAAATTTATTTAGAAGAAAATTTAAATAAAATCCCCAGCAGTGTTAACCTTTAATGGTGGCAGAAAAGTAATTCTATAAGAGTAACGAAGTTGCAACCAAAGGCAAAATTACTACATTTTGTTACAGTGAACTTCACAGAAAGTAAGACTTTTAAGACCTAATGTGTAATTGGGCTTGGTGATACATACAGCAATTAAAATCCCTCCTTGGCTCTTAAAACTATGTCTTTATTAGTAATTAGAAAGTGTACAGGGCCATTTTTTTGCCTAGAGGTCAGCTGATGCAGCACAGTTTGCATCCTTTAAGCAACAGTTTAATGCCCAGAAGAAGACAGTTGCATTCCAAAGTGCCTGTTGCTGCCTCTGTGGTTGGTGCTAATCCCTGTCCAGGCCTGGGCACTGCCTCAGACTGTGCGGTTTGTCTGTGACGGAAGCAACGCTCCCGATTCAGTGGTGTGGGCAGTCATGCTGAGGAACTTGACTATATGCTTTCTCCCTTTTTAGTTCATTTCTCCTGGCACCTCATAAAAAATCAGAGAAGGATGCAAACTGGTTATATGAAAATGAGGGGTTCAGTGTCACTGGCATTGTCCATTTTCTATGTCATTTGACTTAGTTATGCTTTCAGATCACAGCTCTGTGGATTTGCTCTATGAACTCAACCCAGGGTGCTGACTGTGGCCTTCCTTATAGCATGAGGTTATAAACATGTTGGTACTTGCTCTTGGGGTAGTAAGACAACTCATAATACTAAATTCTGTGATTTAGCAGTTTTTCAGTTCCAGTAGAGTGGTCTCTTATGCCACTGCCCTCATACATATCCTTGTAATGCTGAGTCCAGACTGGAACAACCAATGACTCTGATTGTGTCCAACCAAAGCTCTGTAGCCTACCTATATCCTGGATTTCAAAATTCCATTAGCATAGGATGATATAACACATGTTCTTGCCCAATGTGATTTAATCACTTATTTAAAAAGAGGCTCTCTTTCTGTTCCCCCACAATTAACTAACCATTCGTTACAGAGACATCTGCAAGTGACTAATTCCATAGCATCATGTCAGCCTCTTCCAAGCCTACAGCATGGATCCAGATGCTCAGTACCACTTGTTTCCTCGACTTGTATCCTGAGTTTAATACAAATGTATGTAGCAAGACAGACTCTTTTCTACTTTGCTGTAATGCAATGAGAAAACAGAAGAATAGGAGATGCAGACATAAAGAGATTTAATAAGTCCAGCATCTTTCTTGGCCACCCTTTTGGAGAAAGACCTTGTGGTGACTAAGGAACATACTGTGCCACTTCGTAGTCCTACAATCACTGAAACATTTTATGTCATTTGAGGTTTTGGGCATCTTAGCTTCTGAACTATGTACATAGGTCAGTTTAAAAAGCAGCAAAAATGCTAATAAAAATGTGAACAGTGTGAAATTGTTCAAACAAACTTTTTAAAGTTATTCAGTCCTAAAAAAACCTATTGTACTTTGTGACAGCATTTATTATAAAATATATTCCCTGCTGAATTGAAATTTTTGTTTTCTTTCAGCCCATTCTGCTATGATAACTCTACACCTACTTCAAATAATTACTCTGTGGGTCAGAAAACCTAATATATTTTATGCCAATATGATTTGTCTTCATAATTTTCTTTATTGTAATGTAGAGGCTGCAGGGCCACAACTAGGACCCAGACCTTCGATCAAGCATGATAATTTTTAGCAGTGGTGTCAAAAATTACACTTGGGCCTTAATAATTAATTCTCAATTAAAAAAGAGTAGACAAAGGATTCTTTTTTCTTAGGATTTAGAAAGCACCTGTACCAGTATTTTTTCAGTCATGATATTAATCCTTAATTACAATTTTCTTCTATAAACAGGCAAATATTTTTTTTAAGTAACTATCCAAATAAGTATGCATTGAAATGCATATTTGCAAGCTACAAATTTAAACTGTTAGGATGGAACTTAGTTCTTTGTAAGTATTGAATATATTTTTTACCAAATTGACATAATCTTCATTTTATATAATAGCATATTATAGACTGTGCCTGTGAAATACTTATGTATATGCACGAGGAAGGAATGCAATTTACATCTATAAGAGTGTCTTGACTCCTCTTCTTGAACATTGGAACTACTTGTGAATATTGGAACTCTTCCAGGTTTTTTCAGTGTACCAGCTTCTCATGCATCTAAAATATATTTCTTTTTGTGTCTTTTACAACTCTGCTTTTCCAAGCTTAACAGTATGATTCTCTCTGCATTCTTTCTTTGACCTGGATTTACCCTCATTCTGGCATCTATTTTGCATGATTTGGTATTCATACTTCACAAATTAGATGATATCATCATAAATTTCCGATTTTGCAAAATAATGCAAAGAAAATAGTACAAAAGTTGTCTACATTATAGTGTAGAAAAAAGATTGAAGTACTTAACAGTACAGCTTTGTTTACAGTACAGCTTCTGCCAGCACTGGTGTCTGAGCTGTGTGTGTTACAGCCACAGCCTGTGGATGCAACCATGGCAGGAGACACCTTCAGCACTGCCATGCTGAAGTTCACCTCTTACTGTGTGCTTGTTTTTTATGTACTAGTACGATTTTTTTAAGTAATTTCTCTAAATACTGTTGACTCTGCAAAGCCAGTTTTTCTGGTCCTGCTTTCAGTTAATGTTGAGGATCTTTATTTTTCTCAACCAGTTATCTTTCTTTGTCAATGAAAATCCACAGCTAAAGATGTGCATTTTCTAATTCCTGAGCATTCAAATGTCATGGTTTTGCTGGTTGTATTGCCACAATCTTTATTCATATAAGTAAACCTGAATCCTAGGAGTTGATAGCTGCTTTTCAACTGTTAATGCAACCATATCCTCTCAGTGAAAAGCTGAGGCCCTGCAGGATAATATGGGTGATATGAGATATTGTCTCACAGTGAGGAATTTTTGACATAAGTTTAATTTAGCTTTTTCAAATCTGCCTGGTTCCTCATCCAAACAGCACTATCTCCACTTTTGCCTTGCTTGTTGGGTTTTCTAAGATAGTCTTACTTCTTTCAAGTCTGTGGCAGTTTCATAGCATTTTGATATATATTTCTTAGGGTACTTTGGCAGTTTTTTGGGCTAGAAATGTATGGGGATGTGGATATCTACCTAACAGCAGGAGATCCTAGATTAGCAACAGAGCAAGCTGTGTAGCAGTTACTGAGGTATGGACACGTGCAAACTTCTAATAAAATAGTCTGTGCTTTCCTTTTTCCTTTTTATCCTAGACATCATTGACAAACATTCTGCCACATAGTCCTTTTGTCAAAAATATTGATATAAGAACCCCTAAAACAAGTCCACAAATACTGCTGGACTATTAAAATTTTATATGCAACCTGTATACAGAAACAGTTACATCTATTGCATGATATATGGCAAACTTGCAGCTGACTTTGAAAAGACAACTGTTTGTTGTCTCTGAGATATGCATAGCATTAGTATAGTTGGTTCAGTGTAAGAGCAGAAGATACCACTCTGGTCATTCAGTCAGACCTGCTTTATAAAGTCATCCTTTCAGTCTTCTGAATTATTATGTTTGAACTAAAGCACACCTTTCTCAAACATAATAATTATTAAAAAAAAAATAAAGAAAGAAAAAAGAAAAACAAACAAACAAAACAAAACCAACTAAGACTGGTTTTCAATTTCCACGTATGAACAGTAGTCCACATCTTGTGATAAATTACTTCAACAGTTGAATTAAAAACGCTCACATTTTTCCTCAGCCAAGTATGTTTAACTTCATGTTTCTGTCACTGCTTTGTTTGCCAAACTAGAGAGAGGTCCAATACTGCATTAATAGACAGTAATCAAGTTCTTTCCTAAACTCTTTTCACCACCAGTACTGTTCTAATTCAGACAAGACAGAAAATATGGAGTATCTAATTAATATTAGTTCAGAAAGCAATTATTGGTGTGGTCAAAGCAATTATTTTTCTGGTCCTGATAATAATGTGGTTATCTTTAATCACAAGCTTATTTTGGCTAAGTGAGATAATCAGTCTAAGTAGGTGGCAAATGTTCCTATAATGTGGAAGTTATAGTTGCTTCTGCATTATCTCCTTAATGGAATATTTAAGGACATACATGAGCACTTTGAAATGTGTTTATTCTGATCCAGCCATCCAAATTTAATACACTTAAACCTTTTAGGGGTATGTTATTCTAAACATGTGGATATAGACCTACACTTTACACTTTGAAACAGCTTTGCCTGCAGCATCAACAATCTTTGGAGCTCCAAAGTTATGGCTAAAGGAAGTTGTGGAAATACTGACCTTTCTATCCTCCTTCTGACTGTTCTGCGGAGATTTGTTTACTTCATCTGCAAGAAAAAGAACCTTGGAAGGGAGGGTAGCAAGTGATGCTTCGTTAGTTGACAGCTTAAGAAAATACCTTTGCAAAGTCTAACCAACTTTTCCTCTACATTTATACTAGTTTTCCTTTTCTCTAAATATTTATTTTCTTGTAGTCATATTTGATTCTAATTCTCTGTATGATAGGACCCCATGTCATCAAGAATTTCGATTAGAGATTCCCAAATATTTTGCTTACAGGAAGAACCCTAGAAAGCTTCAAAGAACAGTTAGATTTAGAAGAACAGTTAGATTGAGAAATCAGGTTTCAGAATAACAGAATGAGAATAATAGGACTTAAATATATAAAAATCAAATTGACTGAATAAGAGACCAGAAGTAAAAGCTTTCTTGTCACAACCTACTGCAACTGTGACTAAGATAAAATTAACATTCTGCAATCTGTTACAGTCAGATTGCACTTTTTAAATGTAGCCCATGTAACATTTGTGGTGTGCTAAGGCTTTAGAAAAATACCTTAAGTGGGAGTTAAAAACATTTTTACAGTAACAAAAAAAAAATCACTTTTTTCTAAAATGTACTTGTGTGCATCTGCAAATAGTAAGCATGTTTTATTGTGTTGTGATGTGGTCAATAGACACTATTAGCTAAAATTATTTTAAGGAACCTAAATATGTAAAGAATGGGAAGTATGGTGTCTAGTAAGATAAGAAAAGTTTAGAAATAGGCTGATGTTTATGTGGGTTTAGTTATTGCTAAATTTTAGCTGTTACTGTGCATTATTTGCTTTGGTATTTACTATTTGAAATCTGTGGGTCAGTATTTTATAAAGTCAAATTTACAAAGTATAAATTTACAGGAAAAAGTAGAGTTAACTTTCTGAATTTTAATATTGTGGTGCTTTTTGGCTCTTTTGATCAGATAGAACTGCTAAGATTAAATAAAGTTACTGTGCCATTTTCACAGAATGTAAATAAGTAGAGTCATAATTTTGCAAAGAAACCATCCTACCTATAACACAAAATCAAAGATCATTTTAATTATGGGGTTTCTGGCTGTCTTTAGAGAAAATAAGTAGTACAAGGTTGCATTTATATTGTTTGTTTCATGTCTATGAGCTACTCTGTATTCATAATTGACTGCATGAAATTAGCACTGCATATAATAAAAATCAGTAAACTGAAATACTTTTCAAATATTATTATTTAGCTCAGTAGCCTTGCTCGTAATTGAAAATACAACTCACTCCATAGATTAGTGCTAACTCGTTGCAGATTATGATCTACTAAACTGTGTGAGTTTCAACACCACCTGAGTAATGCCAAAATGGCGTCAGAAAGAAAAATGTAGAAAAGAAAAAGCAAAAATCAAATTTAGATGGCTTTCTAGAATTATTTTTTTACTTGTTTCATCACAATTTTTTTCTGTTTTTATCCTGAATTCTCTTCCTTATGCATAAATTCTGCATGAGCAGTCTCTTTCCTAAACATTTACTTGCTGGTAGTCCTTGAAATAGAAAGAAAAATGTGGTAAATAACAAAATATAAACAATAATAGTAGGAAAAATTTCAATCTACTTTCAAAAGCAGTTTTGTGTTTTGTGACTGGCATTCTCTGCTAATTTAACTACTATTAAGGTATGTGTAATTATGTAACTGGAGTGTGATTTTGCAATATCTGTGGTATGCCAGGTCACTACCACCAGTATATAACGCTTTGAGCTGTGGTTCTGAAAGCCTTATAAATGGCCTAAAAATTGCATAAAATAAAAATTGGTCTGAAAGGTTTGGTTATGAATGGAAGCAAAAAATTGAAAACATGCTTACAGAAGAGTAACCTGAATATACAGATTAGGACTCATTAAAGAAATATTAAATGTAAATGCAGATGCGTAGCTTTGTATTTAAACATCCATCAAAGTAATCTCAAAAAAAATTTAATAAAATTCATGTTAGCTCTGACTCCCATACTTCAGTGTAAAAAAAGTACTTTGGTGAGAGAATATGGCATGTTACCAGTCTATATCGTACAAAAAAATAATGACAGAAACATTGTGTACTATAACGTTTTTACCTCAGTCTCTTGTGAAAACTGTTTGAATACTGTTTTGTTTTGGTTTTGGTTTGTTTTTTTTTTTAAACTGCCAGTCTATCTGCTCCTAAGAGAATTTTAGGAGGCTAATATTTCCTCTGAGTTTCATTATGTGAACTGAATTTGGGTAAAATTTTAAAAGGAAAGGCTAAAATACATAACTGGCAGTATTTTGAAAAACAAAGTCAGAAAACTCAAAATATTTTAACCTTTTCTTTAAATGTTTGTCTAAAAAGCAAATATATTCAATTTCAAAATAGTTATCAATTCATGCAAGGGTATAATATGGAGTTACACCCAACATTTATATAAGTAAACTCTGTGCTGGGCAGAGTTGAACTCAGTATTGGACATTTTGGTTTTAATCATCTTTTTGAACATCTCTTATTTTTCCATTTGGTGCATATGTAAATTATATTGAGATTCATTATCTTTTCTGCATAATCCTATGAAAGTCTCCTCAGCAGGGTGAGGAGCTAAAGATAGTAGAACGCTTCAAGACAAATACCTTTGACTTGCTCTGGGTCTCTAGAAAGTTACAGATTTACTGGCTATATGTGAGAAACTTTGATAGCAACTTGCCAGACAGTGAGTGTCTGGTAAAAATCCTTTGTGATGGTATCTCTTTTCTTTGTCTGAAATTCACACCTTGAGTTTCTCAAGAGGAAGGTGTGTTCTGCACTGTGGCGCACACTGTCAGGCACACCGGTCTTGTGATTGTAGTTCCATGGCTACAGTTTTGATGAATTCTGCATTTTAAAAGCTTCTGAGTTATCTATTATATTCTCAAAATCAGACCTTAGTTTTTCATCAGAGAATTAATCTTCTTAAATTAGTCAAAGAATCCAGATTCTTAACTAGTTTCGTCAAAGTGTATGTGATGCAGGAGCCACTTTTCCTTTTTCTTTTTTCCTTTCCTTTTCTTTCCTTTCTTTGCAATGGCCACAAATGTAAAAAGTCCACAGAAAAATATTTCTAAATAAATGAAAATACAGGTATTTACCCAACCTTATTCCATATTCCTCTCCATTTTTCTGGTTGAACAAGCTGCACAGTGTAGTAAAGGGATAAATTGAGTAAACAGTGTTTAGGTGTTTTTTTTTTTGTTTGCATTTCTGGGTTATATTTTAATAGTATGCATATTAACCACTGTATAAATTTGCATGAGGTTTATTTACATTTAGTACTTTCAAAAATTCTTTGCCATTGCAAAGATTTACTCCTTGGGATCAAATGGCCTGGGATACTCAGCTTGATCAAATTCCTCTGCTGTTAAAAGTGGACTGGAGACACTGTTCCAGTCTGAACAGAGCTCCATCCTTCAAGTTCTATAAACGTCTGCTGATGGTATTCTTTACCTCTTCAGGAGTGCTCAGGATTTGTGGGATGGAAGGAAGGATATGGGGAGAGGGCACAGGGAAGAAAAGAGAGAGAGTAGTGCCTTTTGCTCTGCCTCTACCTGTTAGAAGCCGTAGGAGTCAACATAGGAGCAGGTTAAAGCTGCCCTTTCTGGGGATTCTTTCAGGTCTTTGTTTCAGCACTGCCACTTCTCCTGCAAAACAATTTTTCTGGGTGCTTGTGAGAGATGTAGGTGACTATGGTTAATGAGGTCATGGAAAGCATGAACAGAAATGTGAGTCCCATTTAAGGAATGGATGGAGAAATGACAATCTGGAAAGGAAATGAGTTCACAGAATGTAGAAATTCATGTTTCTTCTGCTAGCTCACTGAAAATCCTGCTGACGCTTTCAAATCATCTTCTCCAGACAATATTAAAAACTACTTTGTTTTCCAGCCACCTGTACTCCAAATCCTCTCAATCTCATTGTTCCTTTCTCACTGCTTGCTCAGTTTCCCAATTTTTTTCTTTTATTCCCTCCTTGTCTCTGTGTTGACACTCACCCCTCCTGTACTCCTCTGTACTGGAGTCCTTTTCCAAGGCCTCCTTTTCCATCTTTACTTTTGCGTCTATTGCTAAAGAACCTTCAAACTCTCTCTGGGTGTAGAATTTATATCTGTTTACTTTCTGTGGTTGCGACTTGTCATATATTTAAAATAGCATATTGTGTTGATTTTTGGCAGATAAAAATTGCCCATCCTTAAAAAATTGAATATCTCTTTACTCTTGAAGAATAAGTTGTATTTGGATTTTGTCCTTGATAACTTTGAATGACAATGAGAAGGCTGTCAGCTCTTGTCAATCACTTCATTATATAGTTGACAATCTCCAGTTAGAACATAAGAGAAGGGCATGGCTGAGGAGTAGCAAACCTAATTCTAGATAAATAAAAGAAAATTCACCCACAGGAGAGAATGAAAATGCCAACTGGGCATTGCTGTATTTTTCCTTCCATCAGCCTTAATTTGTCAGTTTCTGCTTGACCATCTAGGCCAGATAAGTCAGATTGGAACACTTTACTGATTCTTTTCCATTTTCCTTTTGCCAACATGCTTTTAAATGAATAGTTTTGTATACAATAAGAAGTACTGTAGTTGTCCATAGGAGCACATTAGGAATATGTACCTGTCTTGGGTTGAACTGGCAAAATGCCAACTGCCCAAAGACAGAGTTAGGCCCGGCTGAGAAAAGGGAGAAGGGAA
>JAWWLZ010000001.1:109597168-109654611 GCA_035041345.1 Poliocrania exsul | reverse complement strand
TGGTCCTCCTGGACCTTCCAGGCATCGAAGTTGGTTCGTTCGTCCCTTGTTTTCCGCCATTCATTCATGTCTTCATAAGTCCCATCTCCAACAGATAGTGATTATAAGGTTGAGTCCTATGGGTAAGAAGGACCGGTGGGAGATGCTGTCTTGGGCACAGTGGCCATGAAATGATGGAATTATCAATTCTGGTTGAGTAAGGAAGGGAGTCAACAAAACTTCTGCCTTGGATTTTCAAAGGGTAGACTTTGGCCTGTTCAGAACACTGGTTCAGAGAGTTCCCTGAGGAACAGTTCTTACTGACCAAGGGGTCCAGGAAGATTGGACATACTTTAAGAATGAATATTAAAGGCACAGAAGCAGGCTGTCTCTATGTGCCAAAAGAAGAGCTAGTGTGAGGATGACCAGTCTGACTGAGCAGGGAGCTTTTGCTGAAACTCAGGATAAAAAGAGAGCTTATGACCTTTGGAAGAAGGGGCAGGCAACTCAGGAAGGGTACAAGGATGCTGTTATGTCATGTAGAGAGAAAATTAGTAAGGTGGAAGCTCAACTACAACTCTACCTGGCCACTGTTGTGAAAAAATAATACAAAGTGTTTTTATAAAAACATTAAAAATAATTTTAATACTGATTTAATGTACCATCTTATTAAAAAGAGGTCATGACTTTGAAAACAACTCAAAATATTGTTTTCAAAGTTATCTGGGGCTTTTTTAGTTTTATTTGAAGATTGTATTTAAGATTCCATTTTTACATTGTATTTCACCATGAAAAACTTCACCTGTGGTGTCATCACTCTGAGCTTCTTGTACAGTCCCTGCAGAAGACGTCTAATGGATGTAATCTCATTGGGAAATAGATCCCAAAAGTTTTACCAGTATTACCAGAAGGTGAATCAGTGCTTGTGATTCTTAATATAGACAAATACACAGTCAGCAATGCTGTAGATACGTTTATAGATAGTTGACTGGGCCTCCTAATATATGTGCAGCATATGTCAAACAGCCTGTCTGTGTCTGCTGGGATAGTCACCATCTCTTGAAATAACATATGTCAAGCCATCAAACTTATCTTCCATTGGCATACACACCAGAGGTTTAGTCAATATATTGGTTTCAGCTAGGGAATATGAATTTTCTAAGTTCTGAGCTATATCAACAGACTTTCATAGTCCAGATGGGGCTGTAGACAAGTCCTTGCCACTTTTTCAGCCTGTGACTTTGTTCAGCAGGTTGAATTGACATGTTGTTGGAAATGCAGAAGCCAATGTGTCTTATTCAGCAGCAGGCTCTCATCAGTTTGGATGCACCACTTTAACACTCGTGAAAAATTCATAGATGGTGCGTCATGGAAAAAAGGTAGCTTCTGATTCTTGTTTATACATGTTTGAGAAACAGCAGTTTCCAGTGATGATGTATTTTAATTTGTTGTATGTGTGAAAAATTTAATTAGCATATTTGCCACCCAGCCCAGAAGTAGCATTACATTTGCTTTCCCAGAAGTGTACAAATCCAGGAAAGTCGACTCTGCTCCCAGAGTTAGTTCTGCATCCTCCCATAGCAAGCAAAGTGAGTGTGGCCAAGGATGTGAATCAGGACTTTTTAAAATGAATATCTTTGGTACTCTCTAAAAACTGATGGACATGAGTGTTGACAATTCCTATTAGCTTCAGCGGTAGCCTGGCTGCATGATAAGGATCAGATGTCAGGCCCTGCTCTGGGAGTATGCCCTTCTCTTGGATCTGCACAGCCTAGGTATTAGCCACAGTCTCTGCTGTGTGAGTGATCCCATTGGAGGCCACAATATGTTCATTACCATTTTCTTGGGAACATGGGAACTGAATGATGGAGCAGAATTCTGAAACTACTCTCTTGTCTGTTGACCCTAATGAATGGAGTGTCACCTAGCAAATGAATTTGAAACTGCTGGAAACTTGCTCACTGGGCAGAATTATCAAGGGGCTATCTCTTCAGGCAGAGAACTGAGAGCTCCCTCAAAGTTACTACAGCAATTTCATGTCAGATGTGCACTTATTTAAAACAGTTCTGTGATGGTTTTAGTTGATGTTAGGATTGATATGTGACAATCAAAAAAACCCAACTAGTTGCTGGTCTAACAAATAAGGTATCTGTTGATTTCAGTGGTCCCCAAATGAATGCCAAGATACTGAGAATCTCTTTTTCCCCTGAACTCTTATCTCTATCCTTATTTCCAAATATATCTCAAATGAAGCATCATGCTATATTGGATAGACTTTCACAATGCATTTTAGTTTAGGTCAAGGGCATTGAATTTGAAAGATCAAACTACACAAGATAAGTTCATGTAGCTCCAGGAAATTGTAGAGCAGAAGGAATTGGTGATTTAACAACTAAACACATTACATTTCTGGTTTCTGTCTATGGAAATTTATACCTTTATTCTGTTCATGAAGAAGAAATACCTTTTGAATCCAAAAAGAATATGTAATATAATATGTAGAAATGGCATATCTCAGTTTTAATGTGTTGTGTATAGTAGTATTAGCATAAAATAATGATGAAAAAGATCATTCAATGTTTTCTACTTTTCTGCATAATGGGGAGTCACATGGTACCATCAGTTATTAATTTTGATTTTTTTCCTCTTAATTTTAAAGAAAATTAACCTATTTATATGTGTGCATATGGTAAATTGTGATTCACATTTCAATATAGAATGTGGAATACAAATAAATACTGAACAGCCAAATTGTGTTACAGCAACACAACTTGAGTAGCAACCCCTGTTGTGAATAGTCCTTTAGATTAGTCTGGAGTGTCTCTCCTAGCTGAGTTCTTCTGGGTTTGAATTTTCAATTCCTTGTAGTTAATGACTGTTACTACAAACACAGCCCATTCAAATATATGACAAAGCTTTAGAGACCCTCCTGAAAGATCCTCTGCTTTTCCTCATCTAGAAAATGTGAATGGGAAGTGGTGACAATGTCCTGGAAGGCAGCAGTGATTGCTCAGGTTCACTCCATCCTTGTAACAGCTGCTTGGCCCTTGCAGGGCTGATGGCTCCCTTTGGACTGGGGCCATGGCAGGGCTCCCCTCGAGAAGCCTTCATGGTAGGACCTGGCAGCCAAGGCATATCTCACTACCCAGCCAGGGTTATCCATTGGATCACTGGAGCTGCCTACTGCAGCATCCTTGAGTCAGGAGCTAATGGCACTGGGGTGTGACATGGGGCCCTGGGCTATGGGCAGGTGGAAGGAGCTGGGCAGGAGGTGGCAGGGCTGGAGGTGCACTCAGGACCTGGGATTCTGTTGGGTGCCCTCCTAAAGCACACCTTCCATACTGCTTACAGATCTAAAAGAAACCAGTTTTGTGTGTCCATAGTGGAAATCAAAGTCCAGTGAGTGGGGAACATCGAGAGATGCACTTCAAAGGCACATTCATGCAGCAGGTTAAACCAGCAATGGAGCCACACCCATGGTGTATTTGATATTCTTGAACTTTGCAGGGTGTTGTAATGTGCTTTCCCTGCTACAGATTTTATGATATTCGATGCTCTTATAAAATGAGTATGTGAGATGTGTAGAATAAAAAAACCGGAAAAATACTGGCGAAGTACTGCACATAGCTTAGTTTAAAAAAGCCCCAACCCAACTAGCCAACTAAACAAACACTCAACAAAAGAGCTAAATAAACAAATATTAAAATACCTATCTTTTATCAAGATAGCCAAAGAATTGCCTTTTCATTAACACTCCTTTTCCTCTTTGTATGCTGAGAAAGGAAGTAGAAAGCTAACCTAGTAATGAAACAGAAACAAAAGACTTTAATGAGAGTTTGATCAACAGGTTAATAAACTCCCACGCTGTCCCCAGTATTCCAGTTTTGCTGTGCATTGCTTTTCAGTGTTCATTCTCTATGAATCCTTACAGTTATAACTCATTAATATTGAAATGCATAATAAAACAATTAAATTCAAACATATTTCAAATGCCATTGTAAGCAATCACACAAGCTTTAATTCAGTTCATTTGCTGTTGATAAATAGTATTTGAAGAGAAAAATGAAAGATAATATTGAATTTATCAACTATTTTTACTGATTGTCCATAAAGTTTTGCAAGTAGAATTTCAGGCAGCAATATAGACATACCTTACATGTTGAGCTGAAACATAGAAGCAAAATGGCCCCTTTTGGAAACTTAAACTGACATAGATTTCAACAAGTTTTTTTGCGGTAAAAAGAACAGCAGATTTCCTCCAGTAAAATGATGTGTTGGCTCAGACAGTGACATACCTGACTCACAATCTTGTCTGCTGTCACATTAATGATAACTGAGATTGTGGACAGAAAATTAAGTTGGAGAGTCAGTGGATAGTCAGCAATATTGTTTAGAACAAGCTAGTAAAGCTATAAGGTAGGTGGGGGAAGAGTGGGGGGAGAGGAAAACAATCCTCACAGATAAATTTTGATAACTCAGATAATTTTTGGCTTATATTACCATAAAAATGAAATAAACTATGAATTTTGGACAGTAGCTTTGGGGTGGTTGGTTGGCTGTTTGGTTTTTCGGTGGCTTTTTTGTGATTTTTTTTTTTGTTTTGGTTTGGGGTTTTTTTGTTTGTTTTTTTGCCCCTTTTAATTATCCTCATGTAGTGTTTCACCCATTATTCATTTGGTCAGTGCCTGAGGAAATGAAGCCACTGTATGTTGGGAAGGGTTAGTTGGAGTTTCCTTTTGTTAGCACATGGATCACACCTTTTCCGATCAAAAAAGAAAATCGCTAGAGAATATGCTGTTGTTAATTCAGTAGGGTGTTGATGCTAATGGTAAGTGCCTCCCTGTACCTTTAGGAACTGTCACTACTACTGTCTTTTTTTTTAATTCATTACTCTAAGTGTTTTACTACATAAGTACTACTTTACTACTCACAATAGTAATTTTCTTTTAACATTTTTGATCTTTGTATATTCAGTATCATTGTCACATCTCATTGTACAACTTTAATGCCACATACCGTACGAAAAAAATGTTAACCAGTGCACCTTTTATCTACTGGTAATTTAAAACAGACAAAAGGACAGAGCTGCTTAAATGAGATTTCTCATGCCTGTCTTTCCTATTATAAATTTGTGTTAGCTTTTTAATCATTTTATTGAAACCTTCAGGATGAAGCGACCTATCACAGTTTATTTTGCTAGCATTACTCTTTTCCATCCCTCTTTGCTTTTGTTTTCTCTGGTATTCCTATTTGTTCTTAGCTGCTACTCTGCATACCTTTATCCACACACCAATTCAGAGCAGAAACTACTCCACTAGTGTTTTACAGTGTCCCATGGAACTTTAGGACTATTCAGTCTTATTGCTTATGCTGTGGTTAATCTCAATTGCATGTGTTTTTATTTTTCAGGAAACTGAAGCAGCAGTGCAGGCTAAACAGCCGAATGTGGAAGAGGTTTTGTCTAAAGGGTGTCATTTATATAAGGAAAAACCAGCCACTCATCCAGTAAAGGTAATGAAGCAACCTTTAGCAATATCCATTACTGTGTAATGGGTTATGCTTCCCCTGTTGTACACTTGTCCTTGATGTGCTCTGTTTAAAATCAATGAAAGAACCAGGCAAAAGGCATTTGTTCTCTTCTTTGACATAGCCAGGGAAAATGTAATGTTCACAGCTAGATTTTTTTTCCATATTTTGATGGGAATAGTGTTTTTGACATTAAGGTTTATTCATTCAAGAGTAACTCACCCTGAAAATAAATGCAATTGTTGGTGCCAAATCAATGGCAACATGTAACACATTTTTAAATGCATATATTTTGAATTTTGCTTTTGTTTTGAAGGAAAGAACATGTGGCAACATAGAACTTTCCCACTCAATTTCTCTGCTAAAATTTATCTAGAATGACTGACTTGATTCTGTTTTGGAGCAGAGGACACATTGTTAGGATGGCTATGCCTCCCAACACTTCTCTTTTTGAAAAACATACTGTAGAATCCTTTTCCTCAGCATAGAAATTAGTTATAAAGGGATATTTTACACTCTGTTTCCTAAAGACTATGTGGACCTTCATTGAGACTATAGTGTCATTTTCTATCCTGTGTAATCTTGAAGCAGCAAGTCATCAACAAACATCCTCCCATGTCTGGTTCAGCTACTTTTGGAGTGGGAGACCAAACTAGTAAGGTCACTACCATACCAACCAGACATTGGTTTAGTTTCTAGTTTATAACTTCTAATAAATATCTCTGAACATGATAATTAACAGTTCCCAGAAGTTGTAATACTGCCTTATTGATTACACTATCTATTGTAATTGCTTCTGACTAAGTAGAGATAGTAAACTTTGAGTTTAGAGCTTTTCCAAATGTACCACACTCAATAACCTCAATTTACAGAAAAAGGCTTTCTTCACAGAGTTAGGATGTCTGTACATGACTTCTGCCATGAATATCTTGTTTTTCCATCTCTATTTAGTCGCTATAGTTGGAGTAGCATTTTCCTACTTTTACAAAATTTCCTCTGAATTACTTATAAATCCAACCAGCAGATCTCCATTCACAGGAACATATGAATGAACTTATGCCCACTTTAGAAATTAATAGATATTTCAGAATGATTTGGTTCCTTTTCTTCCTTCCTAAACAGAAGTCCTTAAGAGTTACTTTTCCCTTTGGTATCTGTGCATTTTTAATGAACAGGTCCCCCGAACAGTGGAAAAATGCTACAAGAGGTAAACTCAAGGTGACTTGAGTGGGCAGAAGCAAAGCTTTTAACTCTGTGTTGAGTGTTTTCTTTGGCTAATAAACCCACATTCTTGTTGGGAACTAAAACATGTGCCCACTGAATGAATGATGGAAGAAGAGTCACTTTGAAATAACTGAATTTGCTCAATTTGTGTGACCTCAGCTGCAGTCTTAGGGGATCTTACTCCACATTTTAACAAAGAAAACACTTGAAACAACACAAAACTAGTTTTAGCTTTGTAGATTTTTTAATTGCATATAAAGAATTTCAGAATGAATGCTGTCATTTTCGAGGAGAAGAAATAATATTTTACATACCTCTGACAGAAGTATAAATGATATGAGTTGATTCTGTTTAGCCCAGAATTCTGACATTAGAAGAGTACTCTGTGTCTATATATTTTAAATGTTTACAAAGACACTAAAACATGCCAATTTTTACCAGATATACTGGGGGGAAAAAACTGTATTTCCGTTAATTGAGCAACCAGTGTTGGTCTTGCTGTCAATCTTCATGAGTTACTTTCAGCACAGTCTACTGTTTATATGTTTCAATATACACTTTTTCGTTAAACATCAAAATAATTTTCTATACAAAAGATATTCTGTGGAACCAGAAATATTTTTTCCCCACATTGAGATGTTTTATTTTAAAAGCTATCAGCAAGTTTGCAAAGTCAAGAACTCAAAATTTTGAAAAGTTCTTGAATTAAAGGTGCTCTGGTGCCCTTGGTTGAGGCTGAACCCTGTCTAATTCAGTGCAGGATATGGACAACACTCACAGTGTGAGCAGTAATTCAATACTTACTCATAGTCTTCATTTAGTGTGTGACACAGAAAAAAACTAATACAATTATATGGCTCTTTAACAGCATTAATTACTTGCATAGCATTGCTTCACAACTTTGTAGATTATTTAGTTCTCCAAGGCAGATTTCTCTTAGCTGCTTTTTTCCATCCCTTATTTCCTTAATTCATGACAAATCTTTGCATTCTTTTCAACAAATTCAGTAAAGGTCCTATTGACTTATTCTCACTGAAAGACTTTCCTGTGCTCAAAAGCTGTATGTGCCAGAAAATTAAAGATATCAGTGCAATTATGTGCATTTTATCTGAAATAATGTTCATAGTTAATGTTATTCTGGCATTTCCTAATGTTTAACTGCTTATCTTTGCAACCTTTATAATATATTCTCATTGTAGTATTTTGAATGTAAATTAAATCCCATGGATTTATATTGACACATACTTATTCTTATCTCATAGTTATGTCTCTGAAATAAGTGTATTTTCACACCTTCACTAAGCATACTAAAGTAGAATTTTGCAATGCAAGTCTGTAAAAGCATTTTTGTTGGCAAATGAAATCCTAGTATATGCTGATTCAAGAGTCAAGAATGGGATGAGATGTGTGATCCTTTAAGCACTAGCACTTTAACAATCAGACCTATTCACTTTTATAAAATGGATTTCATGCTTTTGAAATGCATTTCTGTAAAGCTTTTGAAGGTGAGGGAAAGAGAGGTTACTGCTAGTGTCAGTGACAATAGTAAGGATGTAAGCCCCAATCTCATGATTAACTGCACTTAATCATAACAGTTTATTCAGAAAAGGATTTCTGTGGCAGTGGAAGAGCTGTGGTTCCTTTGCCACAGCACTCTGTCTTTTCCTCTGGTGGGTGAAAAGTAGTGAGGAACTCATTTTCATTGTCCTCAGACTTGCTTTTAAAAGACATCATGTTTAAAAAGTATCATTTCTCCCTCCAAATATTCATGTCTATATTTAGTGCTGTCAGTGAGATTAGTCCATGTATGGATATTAACCTAACTTAAATTGCACCAGTGCTGGCATTTAAAGAAAATCTATAGCGTTTATCTTTAATGCAACATATTTTGATATTCATGCTTGTCACCAAAACTCTAGAGTTGCAATTATAGCAAAGTTGTTGTGTTCAGAGAAGTTTAACGTTTTCATGCATGCATGGTAATTTATGCCAGATGCAAGATCAAACCATAATTTTTATAGAAATGTTTAGAAATGACTGCTCTCTTATTAGAGGTGTAGATGTTGCCTCAGATAACCCTCTCTAATCTCTGTGGTAGGCGTGTTTTATATTTTGTCATTATTAGAAAGAAAGCCCTGGCTCATGTATGTATGAATGATAAAGCAGCTACTCCTAATGAAGACCAGTATTATAAATATTACATCCACATCTCCTTCCTGAGTTACTGTGAATATATTATAAGGTGCAACCAGATTTTGATAGTATAATCTCTCCAGTTTTTGCTTTTAAAACACTTTGTGTGACTATTGTATCAATAGAGATTGGAGCAGTACTTTTCATTTTAGCTCTGAAAGTAAGTTTTTGTGCTAAAGCAGCAAGGGGAAAAAAAAAAGAAACTTTAAAGTCTGCCATAAATGTGTCCAAAGTGTGTATTTCTGTGTGCCTATAATCCACACAGATATAAAACATATGTATGATTTTTAATTGTCATATGGCAAGTTACATTTATCCCACATGCCCAATTGTTTGTTCTCTCTAGTCCTTGTAGTCTGTCAAAGATAATCTCTGATATTAATGATTATTTTTTTTGTACAGTTTTTAAACTGCTTTTAAAGATAAAATGTTGGTTTATTCCCTAATGCAGAATTATATCCTTTCTCTTCTGCACTATCAAGAAGCATTTACACAAAAATCTGTCCAGAATTTACACCAGGCAATATTCTGGCCTCCATTGCTGATAGATATAAAAGAACTTTGCAGGTTTAGAGTACTTAGGGCAAAGCTTAAAACGAATTCTAGAAACACTTCCCTCACATATCAGAACATAAAATTGTGTTGTCTCAGAATCTCTGTGTGTGTGTGTGTATAGGCATACTTCAATTTAATGAGCATTGCTCTCTATCCCTCTCCTATTGGCCCCTGTCATCTTAGACTCTAGGTAATTAACATACCTTTCTTAATAGACATCCTGTTTCCAATCATGTCTGGATTATGATTTAGACTATATATCTAGTTGTGGATTGCAACCATAGAATACTAAAAGCATTCCTGAGTGGCATTGGTACTCTGTGCTGCTTTTTGTAGCAGACAGTGAGGAAGAAAGAAATGAAATTAAAAAGAAATGCAGTCTTCATTTTAAGAGTTTAGAGATGTCAGCATAGAATTAGCAATACTTCATCCTTCTTTACAGTCCTTAAAGCAATGGAAAAAGTAAGGTAGAAAGAACATTTTCAAGTCTAAATGCCTCTCAGGGTTATCTGAGGACTGGCATTATTCACAGTCTAGACTTTCATGTAGGCTTTGTTTAAAAGTAACAGTTTAGCCATTACTGGTCAGGACTGTGCCCACACACCGAAGTTTATGACTCCCTGAAGACATCTAAAACTTTCTTTTTCCTTTTTTATTTTCTTTTTTTTTTCTTTTTAAATAAGTGGAAGAATGAATTCTGCCTTTGGTGTTACAAACTGCGGAGGTTTTATTGACAAGCTTTTTGAAACATCTAATTCATCTTTCTATTTTAATTAAAAGAATTAGCATCTCGGGTTCATGGTGACTAAAAACCAGACCTCTGTAGAGTATACTAAGGAAGAAATCATCCCATGTGCCTTACAGAGGTGTGAAGGTCTGTGAAGCAGGGAAAGCCTGTGCTGCTCCCTGGGAGCAGGAGGGGTAGGGACTCCCCGTGGGCTGCAGGACAGTCTCACCCACCAGGGCCTCTCCTGCTGCCCCCAGCCAAGAAGCAGAGGCTGCCCCTGGGTGGGCATCAGGGTCAGGCCTGGTGATGGGAGTCAGAGGCAAACACAACCCCAGATGCCTGGGCAGGGCCATGGGAATGGGCTGAGCTTGGTTCAGGAAGGGAAGCTGTGGTCAGGGTCAGGGAGCTGCACAGATTCTAAGCTGACCCTGAGCTTCAGCAGCCAAACTTTGAGGAGGAAAGATGCTTTTAGGAGGACCCTGACACTGTGAAGCGCTTTTGTAGCCCAGCTGGAAAGGATTTTACTCATTCCTCTCTCCCATTTGGGAAAAATCACTACTGTATATTTTTGTTCTTTGGTTTTTGTGTTTGTTTTGTTTTGTTTTTCAGTTGAGGTGACCTATCAGATGTTGGAAACAAACAAAAAAAAGTTAATTTATTTTGCATTTATGTTAGGCCATTTATTGACATTACAAGGCCAGGTTGGATGGGGCCCTGAGCAACCTGATCTAGTCAGTGTCATCCCTGCCCATAGTGGGAGGGGAAATGATCTTTAAGGTCCCTTCCAACCCAAACCATTCTATAATTCTATGCTACAATAATTATATATTATGAATTTAATGTATTCTTTTCTTCTGTTCTAGAAAAAATTAGAAGACTTGAATGCTGACTGGAAGGCAATACACCACTTAATTCAACAACTAAAGGAAAAGCCAGCATTAGCAGCATTTGGCCATTTATCTCCAGGTGTCTGTAAGTGGTTCAGTATATATATTTTTTCCAATTAATTACAAATGATACAGTTTAAAAAAAGGCTTGGAGACTGTTTAAATTAATTCTGCATTCTTACAAGTGATACTGTGTGTGAAGGTAAATAATAATTACGATCCCAGTCATGGAAATGAAAACTGGAATACTTTATTGACTCTCAGTCCTCAACTTAATGTCTCCAAGACAGCATATGCTAATAGGGAGGAAGGGTCATGATAACATATGTTAACTAGGGAATTATACAAGTTTTGGCTACGTTGCACAATTAGTTAATATTTTCCATATCAGAGATTTTGCATGGGGGGTAAAGAAACAAAGAGTTTTAACATGAATTGATAACATTCATCTTAAAGTCCATCTTTATCTTGGAACTGGAGGCAACAGGCCTTATTGTCCTTAGTGATAGGATTTTGTCTCAGCTTCTGTTGACTAAAGTTTACTGCTTAAGCTTTTCAGTTTTCTTGCTGTTGGAAGTTAGATTTTAGATTCCGATAACTGTGCCATTCAATTTGTTTCTAATCATTGCCTTTCTATTTTGTACAATGTATCCCAGAAGACAAATTAAATTATGATTTGATGAAAAGGTTGCAGTATACTTTTCAAATTATTAAAGTTTCAAAGTCATCTCTATTCCATGAAGAGGTGGGATTTTGACTTTCAACATATATTAATAGAGGAAATACTACAAAGGGAGAGAAATTGTTTAAATTAAAAGATAATAATGCTATAGGTCAAGTGTCTAAATTGGTCACAGAATTAAATTCTGAAATTACTATTACTGATAGGGCAATAAAGTGAGACTTGTTTTGACACAAAGATTGTGTATTCATGGAAAAAACCATAAACAACATGGTAGGAGTAATTCTGCAGTTCAGCATTGTCTGTGATATACATCTCTGCATGTCTTGCATTAATGAATGCACAACAAGACATCTGACCTCCATTTCATTTAAGTTATTTGGACAAAATTTATATATTACATTCTTCTCATATCTCTTTACACCTGCTTTTTCCCTACAAGGATTACAAACTCTTTTTTTTTCTTCTTGATAAATGGATTTTATTTCCCACTGCTTTGAAATGTAGTGACTATGCATGGGTGGAAAAGGAATACGTAATGGAAGCACAGGGTTCAAGCTGAGTTTCTCAAGTCTCTAAGGTTTTATACTTGATATTGAACTATCTTAGTTGCTTGGATGAAGAATATTACTCACCTATACAATTTGGAAAGCTGCTCATGATATGTTGGAGCAGAGAGAAAACCATCCCACTCTCCCCCCAACCCCTGTAAGATTGCCTGAAACTCAGGCTATGATACAGCTACAGTAATCACTTGGAATTTCATTGTATGTAGGATGTTTATCCCTCTTGCTTTTAACACATTTTGGTGTGTAACGTGCAAGAAAAGCTGAAATTTGAGAAGTCTCTGCCTACCACTTGTGACTCTCTAGGAGAACAAAGCAGAAAAAAACTTATTTTCAGAGAACTACCATTCTATCATAAAGTGGCCTAAATACCACTAGTATTTTTTAAAACTTGTAGTACAACAGTATCCTTGCTTTACAGGATTTTGTTCTAGGGCATTCTATAGAATTTCATGTAATGACATGGAGGGACTGAAAGAGATGCATAATTATTTCTTGCTGTGCTGGATCACTACCCTTGCTGTGTCAGTTTTGTGTGTGAGCAGGTTCTGTCTGATTCCAGAGAGAAACAGTGTTAGCTAGTTATATATTTGCTGTGACAAAAGGAATTGTAGTAATGGAACAAGAGCAAGAACACAGAGTAGTAGTGCAATATATTATTATATGAACTCATTTTTAGCTGAAGAGTTACTCATCTTGTAACTTGCTATCATTTCTGAGACTCAGCAGACAAAATTATGCATGCAGAAAATTAAAGCACTGCTGTTCTTTAAAGGATTAAGCAGGAAGTGGGATTGATTTCCTTTCTGTTGTCAAGAGCACTTAAAATTTGAACCTGTGCTTGTAACACTATTTCATAGTTTTCCTTTATTTGAATTAGTTTACTATGATATTGTAGGTGTATGATCATAGAACTGTAGAGTTCAAAGGAACCCGGGGAGACATCTATTTCTCTTGTTCAAAGCACAGTCAGTTAGTGCAGGTTGCTCAGGGGCATGTCCAGTCAGGTTTTAATTTTATCAAGGATGGAGACTCCATAATCTCTCTGGGCAACTTGTTCCAGTGTTGAGCAACTCTGACAGTAAAGAAAATGTTTCTTCTTCTGTTTAAATAGAATTTCTAGTATTTCAATTTTTGCATAGTGCTTCTCATCCTGTCCTTGGGCTTCACTGAAAAGAGTCTGGCTGTGTCATCTTTACTCCACCAATCAGATATTTAAACACATGGATATGGTCCCCTGAGCCTTTTCTTCTCCAGGGTGAGACAGCAGGTTTCCATAAAGATAAGAAGTGATATGTGTGACTAAGGTATTTCTGTATTTAATTTTAAAAAATGGAAGATGAGGAAGGAAAAAATGGAATGTCATGAGTCTTGTCATGCTGTGCCATAAGTTTTGCAGTTATTTTAATCACTTTTGTAATTTTTATGGACTTTTGTAATGAACCATGCATTGATGTCCACAGAGGCTCAAACTGGCTGTGAGAGGCTAAGTTTTAACCAAGCCTCCCTAAAACTAAATCATCTCATTAAAGGTAGTTTTTAAAGAAATATGGACAAAATTATTTTTGAGGTACTCTGTGAAGGAATGGCAGTATCTCCTTTAGATAATTATTCCCTTCCTCAGCCTACAGAGACTTTTAGGGATATCAGAATTCAAGAATGTTGACATCTGTGTTTGAGACCAGGGAATGAAGATGTAACTGGCTAATCTCTACTGCCCTGTCAGGAATTATTTAGTTTAGTCCGGCTACAAGAACACAGAGAGTCATACTAAATATACCATATGTTGGCTGTTAGAGAGGTAAAGGACCCTGTTTATGATTATTTCTAGGTCTGCATATTATAGTTTCTTCAGCAGAAGAAGCACTAAAAAAGTCCTTAATGTCCCAGCAGTCCAATGTGCCCCCAGGCATAATGAACAAAAAGTACTTTTCCAGCTCAAAAAATGTACTTAGCTGAAGGGCATGCCTAAAACCTTAGCAAAGATTGACTTCCAAGATAAGATGATTCAGAAGGAAAATCACACTTGCTATCTGTACTTGACAGGATAACGTGAAATTGTGTGAATGTCTCTATCCAAATACCTCGATGCATTGCTTAGCCAGCAGTTTGGAAACATTTTAAACAGAGAGAAATGCAGTTCTGGAATGTGTTTCTCCAGGAGGGACAGTTTTTTATAGCATCCTTAGCATTCATATGACTGCTTTTGTACTGAAATGCTATCATGGTATTTACCTAATAAGTTAGGTAAAGTTATACAGTGCTTTGTAAACCCATCTGAATACATTGTGGGGTGGGAGGCATTCCTGACTTTGGTCCAGAGGAAGACATTTTCCATTGTTAACCTTCATTCAAGTAAGATGTTAGGGGAAAATTTTGAACAGTTTCATTTAGAGCTATACTTGAAAGTACGATTTCTTGAAAAGGATGTGTATTTATTTTCAATCATTCTGTACTTGAAGTTAGTGAAATTTTAAAAATAGCTGCAAATGAATACAGCTGAAAGTACCTGGCCAACTAATTTTATATTTTGCATGTAATAAAATTGTGAGTGATACATTATATTAGTACTCTTGCATTTTAACTTGATTAGTGGACAGTACTTTGTGTACAAGCAATTTCATTTTCCCCCTGTTTACCCAAGCTTTTTTGTTTCTTATGAAATGCCTAATCAAGTGAAACAGAAAAATGTGTGACTGTGAAATGAAGAAAAAGGTGGAGTGAGAATTAGGATCAATTACAGTGGTGAAGTTTCTTCTGAAATTAATTAAGTAGAATTTGTCCCATTAAATTTTAAAAGTTATCAGTCTTATTTTGGAGCTTTGTTTGTAGGAGATCTAAAAAAATTTAAAGAAAAAACAGATTGGTTATATTTTATAAGTTGTGGGAGGGTTGCATTTGACTAAAATGCCCTGTATGCATTGTTAGTTATTGTACATTTAATAAAAATAATTCTAAGAAAGCCAATACTGCATCACCAGAACTCATAGCACTCGCCATCAACTTTAGGTATCTCTCTTCAAATGGAGACAATCAATACTCTTCTATGCTCGCAGTATAATTTGCTTTGGGAGTAGAAGCCAGAGACTGCAGACACAGAGCCAAAGACTGGGATTCCCTGTAAGGGAGAAGAAGGCTTTTCAGGGTTTGGAGAGGATAAGAATGGGAGAGGAGTGACATATCAAGAGTTCATTAGATGCAAACTGTAGCATGAGGACTGTGAACTGCAGTATGTCCACCAGCTGCACTGGTGGTGAAAAGAACTCATCACTATGATAGTTTTGATCCAACCTTCCTTAACAACCCGTTATAACTAAGGAAATGCCCATTTCCCAGGTATTCCACACTGGGTTTTTTACATAACACGGGAGTATCAATAAGAGAAAGGTAGGAAGTTCTTCTTCCGGCGAGGTTTGGAAGCGCTGCATCTCTGCATTGGTTTCACTTATCAGGGCCTAAGGCCTGTTGCAGTGACTGCCATTATCTGCCATGCGGGAGATCAGAGGGCTGGCCTTCTCTTGAGGGAAGCTCTATATTGTGTTAGTTCTTAGGTTTTTGATTATACATATATGTTCTGTTTTGTCCCTCTTTTGTCCCTGTTTCTCCCTCCTTTTTCCCTTTTTCCCTCTGGAGCTCCCTATTGTATGTAGGAATTGTATATATAATTGTAAATATCTGAAAATATATATAAATTGTGATATAATTCAGTTTCATTCGGGCTTCTTTTGGGCTTTTAGTGGTTCGGGGGTTTATTCCCCTTGCTTAACAAAACAGGAGGGGAGTGGGGCAGCTTGGCCTTGGCAAAGAAGCCAAGCCAAACCAATACAATCACTTACTAGCCTGTGTATTTCAGCTGGCATGTAGGAAAAAGATTCACAGCAATCAGACACCTCCAGAGTTTATAACAGCTTCAGTTTGGGGGGTTTAATTAAAAACTGATATTTATTAATCTGGGGAAACTAGTGGCAACAGAATTTAATTTGCTTGTCTTTTGATATTTTAGTTACAGGAGTCTGGTATGTCTCCTTCGGTTTGAGAAGTTGTTTGTTTTTTCTTTCTCTATGAAACAAGTCCCCAGTTGGACTAGACACGTTGCTTTGTTGTAGGCTTGTAAGATCACATAAAACAGTTCTTGAAAAATATCACTGTTACTCTGAGTATGTGTATTGCTGTGGCTTAACGCAGCTGAAATCATATTCACTGCTTCGAATATATAAGATAAACATGTACCGGTGCTAATAAAAATATACAATTCATGAGGCGGTAGTTTTTGAGGAAGCTTAGCAGTAAACAAAAGCATCTATGTGAAAATACATACCTCGATGAAATAACTTAAGGTTTAAAACCAAAACTCCAGTGATGTCAGAAGATGTAAGTGCTTCTGTAGTGCTAGTGCTTGTATTATATGCATCTGAAATTTTCTTTCCTTTTCATATTAAATGCATAGTTCAGTTTTCTATTATTCTATATTCGCTGCTTCTAAGACAGAGAGATGTATAGATGGACATAGCAATATCCTGCATTATGAAGACTGCCCTGTTAAATCTCTGATATGATATTTGGGTTAATAGTCTCAATGGGGAAGAAAGAGTCTTTGTTTTTAAACTATAATCATTGAATTTATTCATTCCATGAACTTCAGAGCTGAATTGTGTGCTGTTTCACTGCTTCTTTAAAAACAAATAAACCATTTATATTTAAGAGATATTCAGGAGACAATAACAAAAATATAAGAAACAAAATGACAACAACTAGCTTTGGGCAAAAATGCACAATAGATACATTTCCCTTTTTGTCGCATTTCATAGCTAATGTGCTCTGAAGTAGTCATTGTTTATATATTATGCACTGTCTTTGAGTGAACACATATGCTGTAGTTCAGCACTGTGCTTCTCAGAATTTCCAAAAGCTAGTCTTAAAAATCCTTGTGCATTTCATTATGTGCACCTGAGAATATAACAATATGTGTATTCAGAGTACATTAAAAACAAATGTACAAATCATGTATTAGAATGTCTATATTCTTTATAGCAGCTGGCATAGTACAATTGAGACCAAGAATAATAAAATAATTCCTTGGGAAAGACTGAATAGTCTAGGGATGTGTACATCTGCAATGTTTTCAAAATTAATGGAAACCTGTGCTGATATTGAAAACTATGTTGTGCATAACCTTCGCCATTTAAAAAAACCCCTGTGCTCTCAGTTAGTAAAATGCTTTTATAGAGGATGTAATAGATACTTAATTTTCTAGAACCATTCTCCACAGAGTTGAACAGCTAAAAATCCAGTTTGCATCTGTTATGATAAGTAGTTCTACACTGAATTAGAGGGCAATGCTACTGCCAGTAGTCCATTTTAGTTTAGTTTTAGTATGCCAATAAAGACCACTATCATGACGATTGTGGTAGAAATATTGCTTCCAATAGTGATCATGTGTCTAGAAATGTATATTTTCTGATACTTGTGCATATTGAACCTAAAAGAAATGTCTAGTTTTAATATTAGTCATAATTTCATTTAGATCTATGAAAATTTTACAAAAATAAAATGCAAAAGGGAAAATAGACAATGAACAATGCAGTAAGGAGGTATGATAGAGAATAGATTGAATTCATAAATCAAGAGAGCAGTAAGTGTAGAGTCTCTCTTAAGTTAGCTGGCCTAACAAAGGTGGCTCACTCTCACTTAAACTGGAAAAGCAAAGGAATAGATTTTTGTCCTTACCTTATCTTTTGGTTGCTTTTGGATGAAGGATTAAAAAGACCTGTTGCTATAAGTAATTTTCGTAGACATGAGTTTCAGTCATATTACTTCACAGACTTACGTAGCGAAGAGGTTCATAGATGCCAACCGGAGATGACTTTATTATATGTACATTGCCATATTTCTGTTCTCCTCATTGTATTTAGGAAAGAAGTGTCTAATTGTTTCATCTGATTTTCATTAAGCAGGTTTTCACTTCTCATCTAAGTGGCACATCTAACAAATAACAATATGGCAAAAAACTGAATCAGTTACCATTTGATTGGTGATTTTTCAAGGTCAGGACCCAGTTTCACAGGCAGTTCTATTTTTCAATACAGCTGACATCAGACACAAGCTGAAGACAAACTTGTCTAATAAAGCTTTCAGATTCAATTTTCTCTCTGCATATAGCTTCAGGAATCTCTGGAGGTCATTCACAGCATGCGCTGCAACACCAACAGGGAGAAGTAATGAAAAACATCTAGATAAAAAGCTGACACTATGCCTTCAGAGCTGCATGAATAAAAACATAATAAGCAAGTTTAGAAAGGCAAATCTTTGTTATTCTCAGAATTTCTGTCTTGATCTTTATAGCATATCTTGATTTGAGGATTTGTGTCTGGATTATCTGACAGGTGAAAAATACATGTAAAATATACCTAAGCCACAGAAGTCCAATTTGAATAAAACAAAAGTTACACCTTTATATTTAACATCTGACTTCAGGGGTCTTGCAGCAAGTTTCTCTTTGAAAGTATTTGTAATAAACAAGTGTGACAGTGCAGTTTACAAAGGGGATGTAGACTTCTACATTAATTTTTCTGTCCTCATTTGATTAAATAAAATTCACTCTGAGTTACTACTTAGAAATTTTATTGTACTCATACCTAAGATGAAATGTAAATCGGAAAGTGCAAGCAGAAGTTGGCTGCTTTGCTGTTATTAGAAACAATATGGAATCTGGGTCTACTATTTCTATTCTATAACAAGTTATTCAAAGCACAGCTGTCAAGATTTATGACGTAAATAAGATTAATGCTATCATCAGTCTTTCAAAGGGCCTCATTCCCCTATTCCATTTTTAAAATATGATCCAGTATTTCCTTCTGAGGAACAGGCTTTGCAGCTTGTTTTCTTTCATTTAATTTCTTGATCAATAGTTAGTAGCAGCAGGATATGCAGGATTCATTTTGATTAAATCCCATGAAATGTAAATTATAGCATACTGGAGAATTCATCAGACTATTATTGATAAGCTATACCAAGTGAGAGCACAGAACTAAGTTACAGTTAGGATTGGACTTTTTCTTATGTCTCCTATAACACCAGTAGCATTCTGCAGGATCCAATGTTAGCAATTGTCAAGAAGTGTGGCAACAACATAATTGTATCACTTTTACAACAGATAGAATCATGAATTTGACTTAGTTTAGTCTGGAAGACATGGAAAAAGGGAGTCTCCCTAGAGTTCCCACAGAAGAGTATGCATAGTAAAATGGTGGTTTATGTGCTTTTTCAGTTTTTCTGTCACAGTTTCTAGCTGTACATCTTTAAATCATACTTTTTTTTTCACTGCTTTAAATGCTCTATCTCCTTTCTTTTTGTCACAGAAACCTGAATTACTATAATATCTGACTGTCTAGATAGTATTAGCTTGCAAATAGCAGTAATCTCGCTATTGTGTTTCTTTTTATATAGTAATTAAGTCTATTGACAACTACATTCTGTGAAAGTGTCTTTAATTTGCTAGAACAATAGAAAGTCTTAGGTCATTCTGCACATAACCCTCTTGACCTTTGTGCTGTTCTTTGTTGACTTGTCTTTTTAAAAGAGCAGAGCAAGCCATCTTTACCTTGTGAAAGGGGCTGTGCTCAGTGACATCCTGGCCATGCCCTACCGAGAAATGCAATGATTCTTTGACATCCTTCCTGATGCTTCCGTGGTGAGTGGAGCTGCCACAGAGTTAGGTCTGCTCTCCAGAGAGAAACAGCCAGAGTGTGAACAAGTGTGATCACAGCTCATGAGCAGGGTGGAGGCCACAGGGAATGAGGAACAAAGCTCACAATTACTTCTTATATTCCAGCTATTCTTAATTCTGGTTTACATGAAGCTTGTCACTGAAATATCACACTGCTAACTTTGGTTGTATCAGTGTGGAGGAGCAGGGGACATACGGGATGGAGATAGGCAGCAAGAGATTTGCATTACTGATATTTTCTTTAACAATAGATTGGTGGTCAAATGATACTTAAGTTCCCAAACACAATTCTTCATGGGGTGTAACTAAAATAGCTGGAAAAGCAGTAGAGATTAGTATGACCTGAAAAGTAAGCATTTGTAGGTGTTCTCATGAGAAAGCTTGGCAAGAGTTTCACAAAGTAGTATGAGGCAGGATCGTTTAACATTTTCAATGAAAGAACATTCCTGTAACATTTTCAGGAATTTGTCAGAAACAAAGTGACAATGATGGTGTTTCATTTGAGCAGCTGTTTTTAATTCTGCAGAATTTTTCCCTCGGTGAATAAAGGTAGACTGGGAAATTTTTGCATGAATAGTGTAATGCTGTTAAAGCTAACTGAACTCTGATTATTTCACAGCTTCTTCAAACCTGTTATGTTTTGTTTTTTTGTTTTTTTTTTTAAATTCCAACTACCTAAAGTTCCACTGCTTCCTTGGTATTTTGTATCTGTGTACAGTCTCTTACACCTTTTTTTCAGAGTTCCCCTTGGAATCCCCTTAGGATATCAATTTATGCCTGTTAAATCAATTTATAGATCTTACAAAATTAGAAGAGGTGATTTTTATGAGACTGTAAAAGTTGGAGCTGCTGGCAGTATGTGTTTTTCCTTATATCAAAGAATTAGCTGCCAAAATTCAGTTACATGCCAATAGCAGTACAATGGAAATGGAAATGTTGTCATATAGATTGACGTCCAATCGAAAGCTGCATACTAAATCAAGGAACTTGTTACTTTTACTGACAAAAGGAGTACTGAGAGGTGCTTGCATCATTTGTGACAGATGTTGTCACAATGTTTTTATAAGGCAAATATGTGACAGAATTTGATTTTACAGCACCTCAACTGGTTTAGTACAAAACATTCATTTCCACGAAACTCTTTTGTAACAACTGCAACAACTGCTCACTGAGAAAGGCTCCTGTCATTTGGTAAACCATAAGTGCCTTCTGTATTGGTACAAATAATACTGCACTTAAAAAATAACCTCAGAAAAAAAAAGGCTGCTTTCAAATATTAATTCTTGAACCCTTAAGACTGTCGGGAAAGTATTGTGTGTTTCTAGATATTGGAAAACTTAGTTAAGGATGAAGGAAGCAGTTACTGAAAACACTCACGAGGGAAAGGGAATAAATATGAGAAAGGAAATTTTATTTCCTTATTAAAACATTAAAGTAACAGCAAAAGTACTATTATGAGATGACTCTAAGCAATAAAACTGCATATTGACAGTGCCTTAATATTACCAAAAAGACTCTTTCTATGGATACTGTCTAATACTTTAAGAGATCCCAATACAAGTTGGAGCATTTTCATCAATACTTCCTTTATTATAAAATTTTACAAGCCAACCAGGTACTTTTATCTTTAAAAACCCAAATGTAGAAGTAGAACCTATATGGTAAATAGATCCATTGACTGTACTTTTGCATATATGGATTAATACTAACTTCTACAGATAAATAAGTTTTAAATTGTTTGTAGTATCTGGATCTCCTTGGCATTCAAAGTGTTACTTCAGGACTGATTAAGAAAAAAAACAATGTATCATCCTGAAACATGAAAACTCATATGCATTGAATGCTCTTAACTGTTTTCTTCATTGTCAAATATAAATCCTTTTATCAGAGAGATGAATATCACCATGAATGAATGTAAATAGAAATGTAGTCAAAAGCCTGTATTTGCATTATGAACAAAATAAGACTTTTGGCCAAAATTTCCAAGTGACAACCCACACAATAAATCAATAAATACAGAAATAACATAAAATTCAATATGACTGAAAGAAATTGTTTCTCTCAGCTGTGGGCTTCCTGGCACTTCATATCACAAGAAATAAGAAAATATTGAGGGGCTGGGGGAGAGGGAAACAAATGCAAACACTTATTATTATTTTTGCTTTTGTTACAACAAATAAGAGATATTAGCCTTAACATATGTTTATATTATGCCATTGCCTCAGCAGTTGTATCAACTTCTAATTATGTGAAAAACCCACTAGTGATATCAAATCATGTTGTATATATAGATTGCATAAATAAGAAAAGTTTTTCTACAGAAAAGGGAAATTTTTAAATCTTAACCATTAATTTGCATGTACTGGGTTGTGGATTTTGTTTAGTTTGTGGTCTGGCTTTGGGTTGTTTTTTTTATCCCCTTCTGGATTATTTTTTAAAGCATTAGCTCAATGTTGAAAACACTATACAATGCTGACACTATATAATTTCAGAACATTGTTTTCAACCAACTTTTAAGCTATGTGTTGATAGTTAAATTAGCCTTGGTAATTTTAAACAATAATACTGCTATAAATTGAAAGTAAAACCAACTACCTGTACTTAGTATATGAAAGGTCCTTGTGCTACTTTTTTATTTTTTGCCTGCTGAATTCTCACACTCACTAAAAGTGATCCATTCATACCTTAGCCTTTTGCTTTCCAATTTTTAGTGGGGCCATCAATCATGTTGAACTTTGCCTAAGGAAAGGTTCTCAGGGAATGCCATGACAATGCTATATTACTAAAAGGAGACTGAACTTTGGAACAGTTTATCTTTCAGAAAGATTTGAATGAAACAATAGGCCCAAACAGATGAATGTTACCTCTGTTTACAGATATATATTGCAATCTACAATAGGTTTTGTACTATCTACCCCTGGTCAAGTCTTAGTCTAACTAGGATCAAGTACTGCAGATTTAGAGCTTTTTCTACCACTTGTAGAGCAGTTAGTTGAATGTTTATATACACTCTGCCAGAATTATTGCCATGTATTATCTTCAGTATTGGCTGTTTCCTTCCCAAAGCATTCTCTGTCCTTACACAATTTCCAGTTTGATTTTTAGAGAGTGTTTGAAATTGAGAACATTGCTTTACAGAACCACGGAATGGGTGAGGTTGGAAGGAACATCTGGAGTTAATGTGGTCCAACCATCCACTCAGGTAGAATCACCTAGAGGAGGCTTTCCAGGATCCTGTTCATGTGGCTTTTGAGTATTTTCAGGAATGGAGATTCTGCAACCTTTCTGGGGCAATCTGTTGCAGGACTCAGGCACCCTCATAGTCAAAACATGTTTCCTGATATTCAGGGGGAATCCCCTGTGTTTCAGTTGTGCCCATTGCCTCTCTTTTTGTCACAGGGCCCCACTGGAAAGAGCCTGGCTCAGTCTTCTCTGCACCCTTCCTTCAGATATTATATATGTTGATTAGATCCCCTCTGAGTCTTCTCCTTTCTGGGCTAAACAGTTCCTGCTCTCTCCAGCTTTTCTTATATAGAAATGGTTCAGCCTCTTAATCATCATTACAGTCATTTACTGGGCTCTGTCCAGTAGCTCTATAGCTGTCTTGTGCTGGGGATCCCAGAACTGGATACCGTATTCTAGGTGCTGACCAGAAAGGAAGGAGCAGCTCTGTCCACCTGCTGGCAACGATCCTCCTAATGCAGGCCAAGATACCATTAGCCTTTGTCACAGGGCACATTGATGACTCAAATTCAGCTTGGAGCCCATCAGGAGCCCCAGTGCCTTTCTGCACTGACAGCTGGCCAACCCCCAGCCTGTGCTGGTACATGGGGTTGTTCTTCCCCAGGAAGTGCAGAATTTTTCTCTTTCCTTTGTTGAACTTTGTGAGATTCCTGTCAGCCCATTTCTCCAGCCTGCCAAGGTCCCTCTGATTGGCAGCACAACCTCCTCTTGCTGTGTCAGCTGATCCTCCCAGCTTGGTGTCATCTGCAAACTTACTGAGGTGCACTCTGTTCCAAGATTCAGATCCGTAGGGAAAATGTCAGATGGAATTGGATACAGGAGTGACCTCTGGAGCAACACCACTAGTTACTGGCCTGCAACTAGACTGCATGCCACTAACCACTACCCCATGCGCTCAGTGCTTCAGCCAGTTTTCAATTCACCTCACTGTTTGCTCATCCAGCCCATGCTTCTTTAGCTTCTCTGTGAGAAACTTCTGGGAGACAGTGTCAAAACCCTACAGAAGTCAAGGCAGTTGATAACCATTGTTCTGCCCACATCTGCCAAGTCAGCTGTTCTGTCATAGAACATGATCAGTTTGGCCAGGCAGAATTTCCCCTTGTGGAACCCATTCCTGATCCCCCTTTTGTGCTCCATGTAGCTATAGATTGCCAGGATCACTTTACCAGGGTTTGAGGTGAAGCTAATTGGCCTTTGGTTCCCTGGGTTCTTCATGTTATCTTTTTTGAAGACAGAAATGGAATTTGCTTTCCTCCAGCCTTCAGACATTTATCCGATTTGCCATGATTCATCAAAATTTATAGAAAGTATCCTTGCAATGATATCTACCAACTCCCCCAGCACTCAGAGGTGCATCCCATCAGGGCCCATGGACTTATTTTATGTATGTACAGTTTGTTGAAGTATTCTCCAACCTGATTCTCTTCTATAGAGAGCAGGTTTCTAAAACTCAAACTTCTGTACGTGGAAATTACCTTGAAGTGCCTCCTCTGATCAAAGGAACTATTAACATTCCACTACGCATCTTGCATACAGAGAAAGTATTTGCTGAAGCCCATTGCAACAAGAGGTTATAATCTGAACTTTTTGCTATGCAGCACTAAGTTAAATTCATCTAATGTTTATTTACATACTTATGTCATTTATATAACTGAAATTCTTAGTGTTTGCTAAACTACCTATTTTTTGACAGATAATGGCATATGTTCTTATTCTCATTGCAATCCAGTGCTTGTGATGCAAGAGTTTTTCTTTACAGTGAATTAAAGACATATCAAAACATCTTCCTGTTGTATTTGGAGGAACTTGAAAAAATGTATTTTACAATAAACAACTTAGTCACACTTCTACATTTAAAAACAAGATCTGTAAGAAAGTTCTACTGGATCTCTCCTAAGCCAGAGAAAGAAAAGTCTGAGAAAGCTGACATCTACATTTATACTATAAATTTAAAGTTCTGATGCTGTTTATTAACCTAATAATATCAACATATTAGAAAACATAACTTTGATAGTTATGTTTCAAATATATCAGTACACATTCACTTGTAAATCTTTTTTCTTTCCTCCTAAGAGTTTTAACCTTGACTTTCTAATTTCCTTTGAATCTCTAAGGGGTCTTTGCATTTGATCCCTCTCTTCATCTCACCGCACAGATTATTTTAGATCTAAACTTTAATTAATAATCCCATAAACTCAGCGCTTCTTTTCTTTTACCTGTAATAATTAAAATTATATACAATCCATAATGACTTGTTAGGAATCATTGAAAGCTTCAGGAAATAAAAGGAAGTGTAGGCACTTACCTTGTATTTTAAACTCGTGACAATAACAGATAATGTGAATGTTCCCTAAGTGTTCATGAAACTAAGTACAAACTGTTACTCATTTATAATCTATAAAAATTAAATGTATGAAATATCCCAGATATTATTACCAAGTCTTCTTTTTTAGGAATTATTTTCTACTAAATATTGAAGGCTAAGATGATCAGGCATTAGTACTAAATTAAAACAGAAAAATGCTCCCTTTGAAACATGTTTTTTGTTTAAAAGCTAATTAAAATGTTAAGAAAATTCTATCTTAGAGATACAATGCTCTAAGGATGCATATTTCCAGATTTAAACTTGTGGGTGGAATTTTGTTGGCAATAATTTTTGATCAACGTAAAGACTTTATTCTGAGTTCAGATCACCAGAAAAAAGCATTTCTTCCTTACAAATTTCAAAGACAGTGGGGTTTTGGGGTATTATACTTTTTATTATAGTTCATCAGAGCTCTGTATTGTATTAATTTCCTTTCAGAACTCCTCTGGGACCCAGAATACCATTCAGGTACCTGTAGGTCCCTCTGCAGAAAGTGTTATTGGCAGTGAGCACCTGGTGTGGAGAGAACTTAATGTGCTCTTTATTCCCTTAACTCTGAAGGACAGAGAGAGATGAGAGTACTCATTTATCACTGGAACAAGTCTAAAGAATAAATCAGTCTCAGAACTGTCTTTCCAGATCTCTGTCTGAGAACTCTGCTTGGATTTTAAGAATATGATTGTGAATAATGTTGAAAAATGGTTTCAAACACACAGCATAAGAAAAAAAAAAGTTTTCGGTACCTAAATAAGGAGTTTCATTTGGAGTTGTCAATTTGACCCTCTCTTGAAACACGACTCTGAAATAAGCAGAATAAAAGGAGAGGGGGAAAATCTTTCCTTGCAGTTGACTTCATTCTATTTTTCTTATTTTTGCCTTTAATATTTGAATTTCAATTTCATAACACATTCTAATTATTCTCACTCTTAAAGTTTAACATTACAGTTTATTATTAGGATGCAAAAATTACCAATATACTCTTGATTTCACCCAATGTATTTCAGAGTTCAAAAACACATTGAAAATTGCAGTTATTATTTTGTATTTCATTTCCCCCCTATTATTGTTTTATATTGTTTCCTTCTTTGTTAAACACCAGAAAGTGCTAATGGGAAATCACCTCTAAAACTGCACATTTGTATGGTTTATTGTCTTAAATTCTATTTGTCCTTTTGGTTATGTGGTTTATGATATTACAGAAGTAAACCTTTAAATAAGCTGAAAAATGAAGTCCTTAATTTTTTATGAAGTGTTACAGTAGGATAGAATTTAATACTGAGCTATTTGAAAAAAAATAAAATTGATCTCAATTTTGCATTTATAAATTATTTGTCCTGTAGAAAAAACAAATAAAATAACTAAGGTGGAAAGAAAAAAAAAACACCAAAAAACCCCACACCAAAACCAAGAAACCGTCCCCTTTCAGTTACAGAAACTGTTAGTACAGTTCTGGATAAATTGTTTCAGAATAAAATCTGTTGCTACATAATGTGCAGTTAGCATTCATTTATATTTGTCTATTAATTTTAGTTGCTCATTTTTACACTTCTGTTGAATGAACCATGTCATATCTGTGGAAGCATGAAAAAACAGTAATAAGGGACAGATACTTTGTCAAGTGGCATTTTTATTCTGAGGGGAGATAAATGTCAGACCTGAAACACTGTGTGAACACTTTCTAAAGGTAATGATTAGAAATAATTTGATAACACAGTTCTAACTGCTCGAAGTGCAACAGATTATCACCATCCTCAGGAGATGATGGTGGATAGTGTTAGATCTTGAAGCATTTAAAGAAGATATTATACTGAACTCTTGTGTTTCTGCTACTACCTTACAGTAGTATTTCAAGTTTCTTGATGCAAAAGAACTACATCAAGGGGGAAAAAAACCAAACTACACCAAATCAACCAACGAACCAAATTCTAAGCCAAAATCCAGAGCAGTAAACCCATGAACAGTAGAAAAGTAGGAATACTATTTTCTGAAATAGCTGTCACTAGAAGAAAAATGAACAGATATTATTTGGTGAACTCTATGTGAGATGCAAAGAGATGCCAGGCAGTCTTACCAGATACCCCAAGTCTACTCATGGAGGCTAAGCAGAGTCCCAGTTTAGAAAATTATTTTTCAATTTACATCAATATTGATGAGGATGGAAATTTCCTCTGAGATAAGACAACTTCCGTTTAACCTACACAAATGCCAAATTAAGCAACTGTTTTCCTGTTGTCCAAGAACCTCTGAAGTCATAGAGGAAATACAAGGCCTTAGTTTTCTGGCCACATTGTTGAAGTCTCACCTGCTATTGAGTTTTCAGATTTCAAAAAGACACTTTGCCAATGGGGAAAACCATTAGACACTCAGAAGTACTAGAAAGCAAGCAAATAAACAAACAAAACCTCACAAAATTTACTATGCATGGGATGACACTGTTTGGGGGTATTTTATGTTGAAGACTAAATATCTCACAGGAAGAGGGCGGAAAACTGATTTTTCTCTGCTCTGTTGGGAGACTGGGAAAAACGCAAACAAACATCTTGGTCATTTAAAAATCATTGTTTAGTGTTTGGTGACCATGTTTTGCAGTTCAATGCTAGAGAACGTAAGGCACGCTCTATGGAGCGTGTTTCAGCTTTCCTGGTTTAGCTATTGTGGGTTTTAGGCAGTTAAGTCAGAGAGTCTGCAGCTACTCTAAAGTGTAGGTTTTTAGTCTCTTTTCTAATAGTGTATAGCCTCATGTCCTTGTGTTTTCTCCATTCTAGTGTTTTTCTTCTTTGTTTGGTCTTTTTCAAAAATGAGGAAAAATTAACAAAATACAAATTCAGTGTAGCTTCAACTGCAATAATATTGTCCATGAGGAGTTGGTTTTGCTTGATTAACTGGAGGGTAAAAATAGCCCAACAGTTCCTATTTGTAAATAGCAAAAATCAAGAAGAAAAAATCAGTCTTGATCGTCTGAATGATATCATGTTGCATACCTCTCTGTCCAGTGGTAGCTGTCTGTGGCACCTCTCATCATTTTTGCTGCAGAGAAATAAACTGTGCTTCAATGTTGAGTACTTCTACATGCGAAGCGATGAATAATTAACAGATTATTTAAAACCCAGCTAATAGAGCAGGAAAAGACACTAAGAAGATGTGTCTGTTTTCTCCAAACAGAAGGATAAAAATATCCACAAATATCAAAAAAATAGCACATCATATTTTCAAGTTACGAGGTGAGAAAGTAAAGAATTAGTCAAGGCTGTATTTCTTGCTGTATGAGGTTCCATGCTGGTCACAGAGCCCACAGGGAAATATTTGGAGGTAATAGTAAGTGAGAAGATTGTTGGTGAGACAGTTTCACAGCTGTGGAGTGATTGGAGACATTGGGGAAAAACTGTTTCTAGATACGTGGTTAGGCTGTGATACATTGGATAGCCTGACCAACTATTTCCAATGTCTCTGGCCTCAAGAGATCTGACCACATTACCAGGTTTTTGGACTCATGTATGACAATACTTCAGTGACCATGAGTGAGGAGTTCTTATCACACAGTGAACTTTGCTTGTGTTACACTACATCACACTGGGCTTTTAAGGATGCAATTTGAACATCCTGTGAATGCTGGATGTTAAGGAGATATTATAATAGAATTACCATGGAAAAGATGAGTTCATATATTCTTTTAATTTTGATTTTCGTATTTTCAGTAGAGATAAGATCAAGAAATGAGCTTATTTCTTTGTTGCTCTTTCTACCGCATCAATTCTACTACTGAAATAAACATTTTTCATAGTTCATTTATTCAGTAATTTTAGCATTTTTTTTCTTTCAGTAACTTCTGGTGAAACTGTTGCTGTGGATACACAAACCAGGGTAACCAAGGAAACCATCACCTTCAAACCAGAAATGCCATCTTCTGTGCTTTTGGAGGTTCCAGCCTTGGCTGACTTCAATAAGGCAT
Organism: Poliocrania exsul; assembly: GCA_035041345.1. Lineage (NCBI taxonomy): Eukaryota > Metazoa > Chordata > Aves > Passeriformes > Thamnophilidae > Poliocrania > Poliocrania exsul. The sequence goes on along the minus strand of JAWWLZ010000001.1, from coordinate 109,624,989 downwards.
GGGCAGAACTCACTGACTGGCTTTCTCGACTGGATCGAGAGATAAAATCTCAGAGAGTGATAGTAGGTGATCTTGATGACATCAACGACATGATCATCAAACAAAAGGTATGAGAAACAATGATTTTTCAAATTGAAAGCCTCAGGATCTTTATTCTGTCTTATATAATTTCAACAAGGAACAAAGGAGCTATGATACATTGCAATACGTGTAGTTCTACTTTTTCCCATAAACACAATTATTGGATGAAATTTTTAGGTAATTAATGGAATAGAAGAATATTTAATATTTTCTCTGTTATTTAAAGAAAATCTCTATCTTTCTATGCTTGTGCTTACGAGTATGCAAGCCAATGGGTGAAATATATGCATCATGGCAAAGAAGGAATTGAATAGTAAGCTCCAGGCTGCCAGGAGGAAAAAGACACAGTTTCATACCTTTTCTTTTGTTACTTCTGCAATAACTTTCTGAAAGGCTGTTGGTTTATCAAAAGCTCCTCAGCTGTCTTAGAGAAAAAACCAGTTCATTAATGAAATTGTTTTGTCAGCAAAACTGCATCAGTGTTACTTATCTGTGAAAACACAGAAAAAATGTGGAAATACATGTGCAGGGGGGAAAAAAGGCTAAATTTTAGCTACTCAGTAGCAATAAAAGTAATTTGGTATTATATAGCTTGAAAGTAATTACCTGCCTTCTAGATTTAGCATTGCTCAATATAAAAGATTTGGCCTACCTGTGCAAAACTTTTCACTGCTAAATTTCCTTTCAATTCAGTTCTAAACTGAGTTTAGGATTCTCTGTTATAAGATTCTCTTCTTCCATCTCCTCCTCTTCCTCCTCATGACAAAAAAATCTGATTTATTGTTAGGAAGATATTGACATTATTTCTCTTTTCTTAGACTAGAAAGAGGGCAAGAAATTGGATACATTTTACAAATTTTCTGTACTAAGACATTTTATAAAAAGATTTGCTGATGTCTCATGGGATTCATTGTACTTGTTTTCTTACATTTCCCCTTTTCCTCAGTGTTTTAAATTTTCTATTTTTGAGACTTTTGGTTTTCTCGATCTTCTAGATAAATAAAATATTTGTTTCATCTTGATTAATGATCATAACATTTAATAAGTATAATTATATATGGCTTCATTAATTAAAATATCTTTAAAATGGCATGGGTATATTTTAATACATTATAATTGCAGTGTCACCTACATAGGACGTTAGGTTAAAATAACTTTTATGTCATTGGAAAAGTTGAGGGCCAAATACAACTTGTTTACACATAATCTTTTAATCTTTTTCAGCATGATTTTGTTTTTAAAATTTTATTTTGTCAAATATTTGGTTTAACATTATACAATTTTCTTACTTATGACTCACTTTGACATATTGTTCTGGCAGGTAAAATCCATAGCTTTCTTCCTCCTGCAGATGTGTTTGACTTGAATATGAGAACAAATTATTACCTCTTGAAAATTTCAGTAAATGTTATACATGTTATAAAATGAACTGCTTCATATTTGCTTTTTATCTTAATTCAAGGCCAAAATATTTTAGCATTAGTGCAGTCTGTTCCTGGCTGGGTAGCCCTGTCTCTTTTTTGATACCATGCTGTGCTGGTAACAAAACCAGCAGGAAAACTCTTTTTTGTTGTGCTTACCTCTCTAATTGGCTGTGCAACAGAATGTGACATTTAATATATTCTCTGATGAAATGGAAGAATCAATGTCTAAATATAGACTGCAGTTCTGTTAACTGTCTTCCTCTTCTCTAATGATCATTTTTAATATCGCTTAATGCATGGAAATGCATCTCATGAAATATTCCATTCTTCTTGTAAATCTATCCCTGGATTATTAGATGAGATTAGCACTCAGAATTTTAAAAACTGACAAAGAATTTTAGGTTTCTCAAAAAAACCCTCCTGCTTTCTAATGTGTAGAGTGACTGCAGCAGTATGTGAGCTCATGAAGTTGGACATGTGGGTGCTTGACTAATCTGAAAAGTTGGGCCAGATATGATCTAAGTTGGAAATCCAAAAGTAGTGCTTACCTCCCCCGATCACTATATTGTGTAGATGATTATAGCCATACCTCTGCTGTGGTTGTGATTTAAAAGTCATTGAAAGTCACAGTATTGCATTATGGCTTATTTGGAGAGTTTATTGCATCTTTACAGGCATCTCAGTAAGATTTAATGAAAGTTCCATCTTTGTAGATTGACCTGGGTTTTTTAAAACAGTTTTTTGACTTTAGATGTAAAATGCCATCTTAACGCAGCCAATTTCTTCGCTTGTAAAAATTCATCATTACAGAGATACATGCTTCTTGAAGGCTCTTTTATTATAATTCATCTCTAGCTGCTCACCCAGAATTTAGAACACTTCAAACAGCTACTCCTATTGGTGTGCTACCAAACTCTTACTGTTTTGGGGCTTTGTTTCCATTTCATATTTCATTCAAAAGACAGAGCCACATTTCTAATAAAACTGAAATGTCAAAGCAAATATTTCAAAAGCAAAGAAATCCCATATCCTAGCAATGTATGTAACAGGCCATTTTCCAAATCACACAGGTAAAAAAAAAAAGTGGCCTTAGATTGTCCTTTCTTTCACAGCAGCATGTAATGTTGTTGAAGCTTCATCTCTGAGGGCATTGTGGTTAAGTTCACTTCAATCTGATTGTGTCACAAGATCACAGCCACTAACTCTGCCGTATTTTTCCTCCATAAAAGTTTAAGACATTGTTAGCCCTCACTTGAACTTTGCTTGGAGCTGACCACAGTGAATTGGTACTCCCGTGTGAATAGCACGTACACTGGTTAATTATGGAACAATAAAACTGAAAAAAACAGACAACTACTCTAAAAAAGGCTTGTTTTAGTGCAGGTTCCCCTTAAGGAAAGATACAATACAAATTAAATTCTCCTAAGTGGTGAACATAATATATAATAAAAGGAATACACTAAAAGAGTCACATAATAAGTAGTCTTTTCCAGTATCTAATCTTTCAGTCCAATGAGTGGTATACATTTCTTTCAAGCAAAATGCATTACATGTTTTAGTCATTTCTGATGGTAAACATCTTGTTAAATTATCTATAATTAAACTAAAAGACAGTAAAAATAGGTAGAGATATTTAGTGCTAGAATTAATGTCATCCATGTTTTCATTAAAGGAAAATTATTATATTTTTACCCGTCTGCTTGAAGACTGGTGTTCTTCAGGATTTGATGTTTAAAGAAAGAAACATAAAGCAGGTTGATAAGAGATTCATATGTTGTTTCTTTAGAAAATATTAAATAAAGTTCATGGAGAGTACTGTGGATATGTAATACGCCAAGATGTAAGTAGGTAAGGGACCCGACACAATGTGGTTTAACCAGTTTCTTCATTTCACTGTCCTTACTTCAAAAAGAATCAACATGTTTTGTATTTGAAGGTCAGGTGAGGAATCTTCATAAAATTTAAAACTGTAGACTGAGGAACAGATGATAAACTACATTTTGCTACATTGTAGAAAAATGGAAACCTTACTAAAGATGCCAACAAACCTTTACTCAGGAGCTCTTTTGAGAAAGTTTGCAGCAGGAAGAGATTTCCGCTAAAAGTAATGAATCATGGAGGCTGTGCAAAGCTTGAAGATAATTAACAATGCTGTTCAAAAGGATCAAGTGCTGTAACCTCCCTAAATTTTGAATTCTGTCCATAGATTTTGCCAAGGTGTGCTGTCCATTCTAAGTTTTTGTAACATATGTAATTGAAAATATGGGGGTTTTATTACAGTGGATGAACATACATTTTATTTAGTAAAAATTATTATAATAAGTAATATTATTAATGAAAGGGACTACAATTTTCAATGCCTACTTTTATTATTGATTCTAAGAGTATAGGTTGATTCTTCCCTGTTAGGAACAGTGGAGAGGATTAATCTGAAAAAAGTACTTATGTAGAATAAGACCAGGCTAGTTACTGAGACCTTTAAGCCAAGAAAAGGAACAGATACCTTTGGGTAATGGTTTCTGTCATCCAAAAGAATTCATACAAAAAGATGTAGAGAAATTATTTCTACTTATTTAATTTGTCACTATTAAAAAAAATAAAAAGTAGTTTTGATCTTCTGTCAGTTAGAGAAGTAAACAAAACTGAAATGAGATGTTTTCACTATTAATTCTGAATTGATTTTTCAATAGTTGAGAATCTTGTCCAGCTGATGGACATTAAAATAACAGTTAAGGAAAAAATATTTGTTTATGAACTATGCAATTAGCAGATCTCAGAAGAAGGAGTGGGTTTAGTTTACATTCCTCTTATTTGAGGATTTTTTTACCTATCCTTTCCCATGGTTACATACTATGCATTCTAGTATACAACTTTATAATTATATATACATTTTCATATGCAACCTTATAATTAATATGGTGATAGATCAGAACAATTGGAAGTTTTCTGTCCAAACTGTTTTCCAGTGTAAATTTTTGTAGAACTAGTTTTCCAAATTTATATCCTATTATTACAGAAGCAACTGTAAGTTCTAAATTAAAATTTACAGTTCTGTATTATGGGGTATGAATCAGTGCACTCTAAATATGCCCATGTTGAATGAAAACGTGTAGTTACAGCCAGAGACATTTGCATCTGCACATAGTTTACATCAGAAATGTAAGCTGTAGGCAAATTGGAGTCCTCAACCTTTTAATAGTGCACTTTAAGGTCTACAGAGCTGTGAAGAAGTTTCATACTAGTAACATATGCCTGAAAAGACCCACGTAGCACTTCTTCAGATCATTTACTGTAGGAAAACATCATAGAGAATTTTACACTTGGAGCTGAACCTTTTCCAGTTCATGTGATGGTCTTAACGGGAAGAGTTTGCTAGTCCAGAATCCAAGTGTGGCGCCAGCGAGTTGGAAATTTACATTCACGCTGTCTGAATCAAGCTTCGGGAGCATATCCCTTGCTCCATGCTGTCAGGCTGCTTTGAGGGCTGTTTCCAAAGCTTCTAGGATCTTCTGTCCTCATATGAATACACAACTGCAGACATTGGACCAGGATAAACAGTCTCCCAAAGGACAGCTGGAGTTAAAACTGATTCTGCCACATGTTGGATGATTTATTGGCATTTTCACACATCCTTTCTGATAGCAGAACCCTACACATGACCATAAATGGCATAAATGGTGTGCAAAATCTCCTTTATCTCAATGAATTTTGCTATAGGATATATTTGCTCAGGAGACACCATCATCATTATTTTATGTGTTTTTCAGAGTGTTTTTGTTTTGACATGGGATATGTAGCAAAATTCTTGTTTTATACTGTCGTGATTTTAGACTTCTAAAATTTAGTTTAATTTATGAGAAGTACAGTAAGGATGGTTTCGGTTTGTGAAATGAATAAAAAAAAAAATAACAGATTTCTAAATATTTTTGAAAAAATAGAGCTAGAAGATTTGTAAGATGAAAGGTTTTTGCTTTTTTGTAGAGTAGATGAAAATGAAAAAAATTCTGTCAGCCTTCAAGCTTGTTTCTAAAGGTTAGAAAATGCAGCAGGATGCTCTAGAGGGCCTGGAAATCTGAGTATTTAAAGGCAAAGGGAAGAAAAAAAGAAAAGAAGTCTATTAGGCTGAAAATTGGACCACAAGGGATATAGAATATGTGTCAGGAGACTTTTTTTAATATTTTTTTGCACATAAAGACAGATGATATTTTAAACTACCTTGGCCAACTCATTACAGTATGTTGGAGAGTATATTTGTTTTCTGCAACAGTAAAAAAGCTGTCTAAACACTGTCTTTTGGAGAGTGATTAACAGCTTTTTTTTTATTTATTTTTCTATAATGTTAATCACTAGGACATGGATAAGAATTGTACCTCTAAGGATCTGATTCTAAAATCATTGAAATGAGAGATACTCTCTTCATTTTTCAATTAGTTTTCAGTCAAGCTGTAGCTCCCTATACAAACAAAAAATAATATAACAGTTGTGCCTAAAGATAACTTTCCTCTGTTCACTTTCATTGGCCTATTGTGAAATAATTTGGGGCTTTGCTTCCAATTGCTGATAAACAACCTCATGGGAAAAGATAAATTATCATGATTAATACAACTGGCATCCTGTTAGTTTCAGCAGGGAAAGGATAAAATTGTAGCAGCTCATTTTAATTTGCATTTATATGTTGAGTATTAGAAGTATAAACTTTTCACTAAGCCTGCATTTTTCAATAGCATTTTTTTTTTCTTTTTAATTTCTAAGTGTCTGACCTATTCCATTGATACTGGGCCTTACCTGACCTACTCTTTCATCCAAATGAATCTTTCATTTTGTGTGTTTTCATTCCCTCAGTATGTGCAGCTCAAACACACTGTGGCTATGCAAAGACTGTTTACAGTTATGTGCTTTCCACAGAGTGGAGATGGGAAAATCCTTCTGTACTGGAAAGTGTAAAACTCCTTGAACCTTCATAAGTTCTATGTGTGCCCAGTCAGCATCAAAAAGCCTAGCTAGATGCTGGGCTGAATTTAAAAAAGCCCTAGCCAACATGTTGGGGGAAGTGATCATCCCCCTTTAAGCTGTGAGATCACGGTTATGTGTCTAGTTTGGGCTGCACAGTGTGTAGGAAAGACATGGAGGGAGTCCACTGAAGGACTGCCAAGGTGGTCAGAGCAGGAGAGCACTTGATAAATGAGCAGAATCCAAGAGCTGGTCTTGCTCAGCCTGAAGGGAGCTCAGAGGGCACCTCATTGCTGTCTACAGCCACTGTTTGGGAGACTGTATAGCGGACAGAGCCAGACTCCTCAAGGTCCACAGCAGAAGCATGAGAGGCAACAGACATGTGTGGCAGCTGAGGGAATTCTGATGAAATATTAGGATAAAAAATGTGCATGATGAACATAATGGAACATTGGAACAGGCCTCCTGGAGATGCTATAGATTTTCCATCCTTGGAGATATTCATCACAAAATTGGATAATGCCCTGTGTGACCTGATACGACTCTGAATTTCCCCCGTTGGAGCAGTAGATGGGCAAGATGATCACCAAAGATCCCTTCCTACAGAAGTTATTTTTTAATTCTATATGAATGCTATTCTCAAATAACAAGATTTTGTGTTCTACACCTTGTTAATTTGAAGGAAGGAAAAGATGGGTTTATGCCCTTATTTGTACCCCTCACACCTCAGCTGAGGTTTGCTTTAATGTCTAGAGAAGTCCTGATAAAATTTTGATTATTTTTTTTTCATTTCTAAATAGTTGTGAGGATCTGTTAAGACAGTTACACAAGTTCTAGGGGGCTATATTTGTTATCAATATTATTATACATTATTAGAGGTAATAACAAGAAAAGCTAAGAGTGGCCTTGGGATTACTCAAAAATTGTGGGAAATATAAAAGCAGCTTGTTTCTCAATAATGGTGCAATGTATAAAATTCTAATCTAGTTGTAATCATAAAATGCAAATTAAAACTAGGGGAAACAATTGTATATTTGCTCATTTTATGTGTGAGGAGATGGAACTTTTCTTAGAAAAATAAGTTTTCCTCTGTAAGAAAATAAAAACGTCAAATCCCAGCAGAGCTTCCTAATGAAGCAGATCTTGAAACACAGTTCTTTTATGTGGAAAAGAAAATGACCCCAGAATTTTAACTGAAAAAAAATCTACAATCTTGAAATGTGTTCTGTTGGTTTCTGAATGTGCCAAGGGTACTTTGATACTTCTATAAACACATCTTAATAATGATATAGATTCAGGGATTTGCTAGCAGATGGACAATTCCCTCTTGAGGCAGAGCAGCCAGAAGTGTCATTGTCATCCTTTTTCATGAAGGAATTGTTTAAAAAAATTCGCTATCTTTTTTTTAAGCAGTGGGATGTGTCAGATAACTAGTTTCTGGTAAGTTAGCACTATTGCAGTAAGCCAAATTCTTGGAATTCCTTTTTCTCTTTTCCCACTAGAATGCTATAATAATTTTTTGCATTTAGAGAAGCTGTCATGGAAAGTACTCTGTTGATTTACATGTATGCATTATTCTGCAACATTCATGTTAAGTAATGAAAACTACATAAATAAGTACTTTACTCAAATGTAAGGAGACAAACAACTCACTAAAGCTCCAGTGCAATGTGTAAATTTTATGCTATGTAGAGCTGCTTACAAGTAAAAAGGTAAAAGTTATAAAAACACTCCAAGAGACATAAAGACTTCAAAATTTTTCTTTAATCCCTAACCTTTATACACATTTATTTCTTCATGTGACCCACCACTAGGCATGTGTTATCACTAGATATAAGATGAATAAATAGTAAGTTCCTGAAGTGCTGGGAAGGGAGACAAGTAATGGGAGATGGAACTGCATGTCTTGGGAAGCAGGCATTATGTGGGGGATTCAGGAGAGGACACTATGCTCGGAATTTGACTAATCTTCACTCCCTTGCCCACTTTCTTCACCTTTCTGGAACATGGCTGGCCTGTTTTGTGTTGTCTTGAGCCCCCTTTGGCTCGTCTCTTCTTCAATATATCCTCCTTTTGTACCTTCTAAATTGAAATTTGTATGCAAAAGATAAGGACAAAATGTCTGATTTTGCCTAACAGCTCCAAAAGCTGATTGCATTTGTTAATGATAAATGACATGTTGAAGAAACATGTTTCAAGACTCTCTTTTCCTTTCACTAGTTGGGAATGGTGGTGGGATGGGGTTGTTTGCTTGTTTTTTGTTTTGTTTGATATAGAAAAAAATCCCTATTTTGTTAATTCAAAAATAAAATCTTAAACATTCATATTAGCAGACAGCAAATTTACAATGTAAATAGATGGAATATTAACTTTTCAAGTTACTACTGCAATAAAATCCTAAAAAATGGCTGAATGCACCTGGAGCTTGAAATATGAAATTACTTCTACTAAAAGTGATAAGACCATGTCTTCCTCAAGAAAGAGACATTATTGTTCCAAATTAACTAGAGAATCCAGCTCCTCCTACAATCAAGTGCTGAAGGAGGACTGACTTAAAAGAAAACTGTCTCTGTAGTAAATGTGGGCCTTTTCACATTGTTCCAACCTGTCATCTGTCTCTGTTCTAGCTAATACAGAAAGCAAGGTAGCAAATTAGTTCCCAGAACTGTATTCTGCTGTTTTTGTAGACTATTGCTGTTATTGAGCTAAAAGATCAATTTAACTTATCACTGTGGCACTCCTAATGTTCACGTGCTTTCTGCGCATATGAAAGATTTTGTTCAGCCAAATGTGAGTTTCATACATGAGATTTAGTCACTTCAGCCAGCTCTCAACTTTCTTTTTCATGCTTCTGGATTTGTCAGATTCTCCAGGTGAATTCTTAAACATGGAATTCACACTGGAGTTCATGCAGCTCAAATATCTTCTCTGTTTGCTCAAGGAAAGTTTTCATGTTAGACACCAACATGTAACTCAGTCACTGCAGTTGTGTTCAGTCACAGAAGTACAGAAAGATAAAAGATAATGCTTATCCACGTTTTTCTCATGGGATTAATATAAAGCATTCAATCAGAAAGAGTAGATAAAAGGTAGGAAGACCATTTAGGGCAACAAAATATAAGCTAAACTGATCCACCAAGAAAGAAAAATACATAATGTTTACTGTTCATTTTTCTGTGCTTAAATAACTAGGCATATCTAGGGTATAACTATCCCAAATGTGCAGTGCTAATTTGTTAATGACTACTGATATTAAACATTTTGCTAATGTCAAATCTTAAAAATAAATTACAATTTTTTAATAAATGCTCTTTGATCCAGACTATTAAAGTGCAATGATAATCTTGGGTAGATTTCCCTTAAAAAAAGAATCCATTGAAGTGGAAATTAGGTCATGGAGTCAACACAGGAAAGATGCTGGAAAGCAAAAGAATTGAGAGTTATAATTGTTCAGCATCTCATGCATCTGACCTCGCTTTTTGATAACAGGAATGTGGAAATAGCTAAAGAAGAAAAAATAAGGATCTATTAAAAAAAAACAGGTATAGACCTAATAAAATAGCAAAACAGATCAATCAGAATAATGTCAAAATTGTAACTTTTTCCTAGACCTGTTTTTTTTTCCTCTGGGAGCGTAAAGAGTTAAGAAGATTTAGATAATATTTGAGGAGTTTGTACCTGTGTGAAGATACAGTCATGTTATTGAGGTGATAATAGTTGCCTGAAATCTTATTTAGCAACTTGACCAAGACTCATCGGGGTTATCTCCAAATTCCGTAGAAAGCAACTGACACACCTGTCATTTAGTCTGGTTCTGAAGAGGATGGGAATGGCTTCCAGGAATGGCTTGTTTCTCTCAACATGCAATCAGTGACAGGCTCAGGTATAGGTACCTACCTACGTTTCGTCTGACTCATCTCCACCTTTCTGGTGGAGCAGTTTTCTGCTGGAAAATATCAGAACGTTCCATGAGGAATGAAGTAACTCTGTGATTGTCCGCACTTAGATTTCTGGTGTAATCCTGCAAGCCAGGCAGTTTTCCTTTAATGTAAACCAATCAACTTCTACCATTCATTAGCATAAATAAGGCCCTGGATATCCAGACCAAAGGCAGTGAAAAACTCAGGGACACTGAAAAACTCCCTGATTTCTCTCTCTCTCTCTCTCCTCTACCATTCTCTTTTGTCATCCCTGAATTCCACAGTTCCAAGTTTTAGTTCAGTTTGGTTTTAGTACTAAAAAACCCCAACCCAACCAGCCAAAACAAATGTTCTAATATTAGCAGGAGTAAAGTGAAAAATCTGTATTTTCATAGTCAGAGTGGCTTCTTTTTGATGTTTTAAGAGAACAGTTTGACACTTTGCTTCTGTGGAAAAAAAAATAAAAAGTATCATCCATTGTTTCTAATTAGAGTAGAAGCTGGTTTTAATATTTTGAGAAAAAAGTGGTTCTGAGGTAACACAAAGATCCTGGGTTTTTTTCACTTTCCCATTCAGAGAAATATCTCATATGTTTTTCGGCCAAGAAGTAAGGAAGTTAAAATAAATAGAAATAAACCAGAAGGTGAATGTAAGCATTTTTTTTCTTTGTAGGAAGAATGATGGTTTACCAGAGATGTCTTACATATGTCTTATGTCACAGCAGTTTTAATTCAGACAGACAGGTTTGAAGGTGACATGCTGTGGGACTGGATAGGGAGGTAAATGTCCAACCTTTTGACATATTTTTGACCATTTTCCTTTCTGGTATCTAATCAGATAAATTCCTATTGTGCATCATGATCAGCACTGATAGCATTTTTAAATGTTACAAATCCTTTTACCCCTTCATATGTGGCCCATATGGCATAATATTTCTGTGATGAAAACTGGTATGGGTGGCACATTCCTGTAATGACATTCAGATGTGAGGTTCAGCTCTGACTGAAAGTGGTTATGTTTTGCAAAGAATTGATAGTGCATCAGAATGCATGAAAATTTTTAGTTTGTTTGCTGGTAGGGTGATTTTGGGTGGGGCTTCCCCCTCATCCCTGACCTGCCATTAAATATGTGATACAGAAGAAGAATACGGATGATAGGAAATCAATTTCTATCTGTGGTTATTAGAATAACTGTGAAAGCTTAGCATCAAAGTTCTGTGAGTCAGTCAAAATCAACTGGCTCAGCCATTTATTTTCTATTTTGTATTCCTTGATTAATTCACAGGAAAATAAAATTAGTAAGTTAAGTATAAATTTACTAAAGAGGATCTCCCGTGCAGTTTTGTGCAAGTGAGTGGGAAATTCTCTGAAGGCAGCAAAAGCTGAGTTGGGGATAAGCACAGCCAAGTAGCCCTTCTGGGCAATGACGGGAATGTGTAGGTGGGGCCTAAAGTTATGGACCCAAAAATAGCACTTCTGTTTACTTGTACTAAACTTCATGTTTCAGACCTATGCACACCTGCAATAATAATCCACAACAGATATTGTTGATAGGATTGATTTAGAGACAGAAGGCTTTAGAGAAAAAGAATTAGCTGGGGGTTTATGCATTTAAATCATAATATTGATACAGTGTATGTGAATGGAGAAACTTGAATATTTGTAAGTAATTTCAGTCAGGATTTAGATCATTGTTCTGAGCTAGGGAAAAAGTAGGTGAAATTGTCTCACTGGTCTTATGATTATGGTAAAGAGAAGACAGGAAAGATGGATGAAACATTGGTGGAGAGTAAAGGGTAGGAAAACTGTAAATGTTGAATTGTGAAAGTTTGCAAGGCTTGGTTTGTCTTCTTCAAGACATAGTTATCTATAGGTCTGTATTGATGAAGTGAACAAAATCAGTGAAGGAGAAGGATTTGTAAGATAGAAATGCTCTTGGTTTTTATCTATATTAATATATGCAAATTTAATGGCACCAAATTTCCCTCCCCCACTTCCTTCTCTTCCTGGTAGACTGCAGAAGTTTTTAGGTCAAACATCACTCGCCTTCTGAGAATGATATCTAACAAGTATCTTTCTTTGAAACTTTCCAGCTAAATATGCTTAGATTAAGGGAAATCTTGCATATTGAAAATTCTCTTCAGTCATGTTAGTTCATTTTGTATATTGGTTTCTATTTTTTTATTAAATTATTTCCCAATATTTCCTATCAAGGTGAGATTCATACATTTTGTTTAATGAGGATTTTTGTATTAATTTCATAATTTTGTACGTCTCTAATAATTAGAATGATTTATACATAGCCAGAATTGTCAGTGGAATCTGAGGGAACTGTACGCATGAGTTTTAATTTCCTTGGGTGCTCATTACCCAATTCCTTTGAAATTCCTTCATTAGCCAATCTTAAAATCACAAATCTTAATTAAAATAACAGGACAGCCTTTGGAGACCTTTTAGTGTAGAATACAAAGCACATATATTTTTCTTTTTCTTATGAGAATATTGGGATATTTTCACTGTTGGGTTCACAGGAATTGTGTTTTGTTGGCTTCACGTTGCATTGTATGCCTATTTGTGAAGTGCATGAGCTAAATACTCAATGTTAGGCTTTGCTGTAGGATTACTCTTCAGGGATACTATTTAACAACATGTAGGATAAATGATTCTTCAACCTGTTTTGAATGATTGGTAAATCATGATTTAGGTTATAATTTTCAACTTTCTCTTCTACTGCCATTGCATAATGAGATTTTTTCACTGTAATTATAATTTCCAGCACCAAAACTGTATAAATAGCAGATTATTTTTTAGTACTTTCTCAGAAAGAAAAAGAATGAACATCAGGACTCATTTTCAGTTTCCTGTACATCAAAAGAATTGTAATGGATTATTAAAAATAGCATTTTTTCACAATACAGAAAATTATGATCTTTTCATTTTACTGCTTTTCCACTGATTCTTCTCCTTGGAGACATTCTGACTTAATTTCAATCTGCTTGTGTATTTTTTCCTTTTTTTCCCAAATTTATTTAAATTGTCCCTGTGAGGGAGGCACTGTGAGGAAGGTGACCCAGCATAGAGGATGCCTGTAAGGGCTGACCGTGCCATACTGTTCCTGGGCAGCACCCTGCTGCTAGTATTCTGCCTGCTAGTGTTGCAGTACTCTAGGTAGGCAAAGAAAGAGAGAAAAAAACTAATTGGAAGGAAATTAATTGAAATAATTCAGAAATAACTGCTGACCAGCATAGAGGTTAAATATTAAAACTAGGTTTTAGTTATTTTACAGTCTGCACTGAAGTAAGGTAAGCTCGGTAGTAAAAGATGAGAGTACCTACACAGCATTTTCTTAGAACAATTTCTTTCAATTGTGTTTGAAAAGAACTTTCTTTTTAGTGGCTTTTACATAAAGCCAAGTGTCCGCATCAAAGTGGAAGGCAATTTTTCATGAGAAATTCACTGAGAAATGTAAAATTTGACACAGTCACAGTTCTGTCTGCCCCATTGCCAGCCCTCCAGGAAAGTACCCCACATTTCTGAAATACTCCACTGTCATTTTCAATATTTGTTAATGTCTAGTTCTCTTTCATTAAATTATATCATCAATATTAAACATATCTTAAAAATACAGACATTTTTGTATTGTTTGTCTGTCTATTTTGACAAGGACATCCAGGATCCATGTGGGGTGTGATCCAGGTTAAAAACTAACATTTTCAATACAGAAATTCTTTATGGTTGAACTTCACTTCCTTATTTTGGTATGGCTTAATGCAAACAGACACTTGAAAATAATGACACAAAAAAATCCCAAAACATTATTTAACATTCAGATCTCCATGATAGAAATCTGATTCAATTTACACTCCTGTTGTTCCAGTTATGGGACAAAAATGAGTAAAATTTTGAAGCACAGTATCTGAATTTCATTTTACAATTCAGAGAAAATTCAGTACTTTGGAATTATTCATGAAATTGTAGAAAAAAATTCTTTTGCTTTCTTTTTTCATTTTAATAAGAGAATGGAAGAGGCAAGACTCTTTGTGTATAGGATTTTACAGGACAAGAAGGGGAAGAAAACGTGTTCCGAGATATTTTTGGTCTACTTGTACTGATTGTATGTTACTGACCATAACGCATACAGAAAGCAAACAAAATGCATTCAGAATACACTTGAAATTTTGCTGGCTTATATACCCACTGCCTCTGAAAATGTAGGATTATAATGTCTAACAAATCATATATTTAATATTATCACCCAAATGCAGAGATTTTTGTTATTCTCATCATCCTTTCTGCAGTGTTCTCATTTACCATTGATACCTGTTAGTTTTGCTAACTCTTATACTATGGAGAGTTTTTTACAGGAGTTTTTAGGGAAGAAGCTTGTAAACTGTGCAGGGTAGGGATCATGTCTTTCTATCTCCTTAAAAATTATTTAGACACTGTAGAATCTATTACAGAAAAGCAAACCCTAACACACCGTACTTGTTTTGATCATACTTCAGCTGCAACACAAATTCCTGGCATATCTCACTGAGCAATGACAAAATCATTTGTAATTCTTATTCTTAGACACAAAATTGGGGAAGATCATGGCACAAATGATTGTATGTTTCTTGCTAGTGAAATGTTAGACGTGTTATCTCAGATTTCTAAACCATTTGGCCATCAAAGATCAGATTGTTACCTGGTTGTGACATTAATCTACTTGCAATAGCTACTTTGGTGCTCAGCTTCGAAATGACAACAAACATGCACAGTGCATCATAATTATGTCCCTTTCAGGAATAAGAACTACAGAAGCATTTCTTGAACTTAAGAAAGTGTCTTTGCATCTGTGGGAACCAATAATATCCTCTTAAAGAATGTGGTTGTAAGATATGTTTCCCAAAATAATGCATGGGGTTCACAATATGTTTTTAGGGGTGGTAAAATGCAAATTCATATGCGTGTGTAATATGCAGGAAATGCTCTGTAAATTCAATCAAGAATGAAATGCTATTATGTGCAAAGACCTCCTGGGCTTGTGCAGAGGTAATGGAGCATATGAAATAGATAAAATGACAGCCAAGAGAGGAAGAAGATATGTGACTTTCCTTACAACTTTGTTTAATAAAGCTTTCAACATACATTGTGGATATAATGTGTTGTTCTGTCTCCGTCCAAATCATCTTAGTTTTTATTCCATGCACTTTGTAGACTGTAATTTGGTGATAATGGCTTCTTTGCACAGTTCAGGAGTGATGAACAGGAATAACAAGCCAGTTAATAAGAGGATGTGCATGTCTTTCCCAACACAGAGCTCTTTACTTTAGTGGATCAGGAAGAAAGTCATATTTTCCTTCTAAGAAACCTCACCATGTATGCAGTATTGAATATTTAGGGAGAATAAATGTGAGAGGACTGCTTTTAAACCAGTTTCTGTAAGAGCCATGTGAAAAAACTTACCTATTTTCAGTGGGTTTTGTTGTTGTTACCTTTATTTCTTGTTTGAAATGGGTCTTATGAAAGCTATAATTCTTGTTTGTCTTGTGCATTTTCATTAGATTCAGTGATTTTGAAATATGTAGTAAACTTCCAAGCTGGACTGCCTGAGTGAGGAGCAGATTTGTATTGCACTGCCTGACATGGGCTGCAACTGCAACGTGATTCAAAGAGTCAGGATGTGGTCCTTGTTTCCCCCTTGCTCTAGTTGGGAGCAATCTGTTCAGGCATGAAGTTATACCCTTTTCCTCCCTAAAGGGAGATGCAATTGAATTCTCACATGACAAGGCTGAGGCAACACGAAAAGTTCAACTTTTTTCAGACTTTTTCATTCCAATGGAAATTTGTTATGACTAAATTATTGGAATATGATGCAGACATGGAAAGCATTTTAATATGTATCTTGTTTACTTTTTTTAATATTATTATTCCTTGATTTATCTGAAAGTCAAGTGTTTGGAGGCTCTCCGTAGCAGCAGCCAGAAAATATATTATTTATTAGTAATGTAAATAATACATTATGCCAACATAGTAACAAATCAAATGCTTTTCCCGTTTACTACTAAAAGAGGATCTACTTATAACACTACAGATTTCCCTATAATTTAGAAAAAAAGAAAAGAAACATCTTGCATAGGATTTGGCATGAATTTGAATGAGGACCACATTGCTCTTAACAAAAATGTTGGGTCTCACATTGCTTTCTATTTGCCAGAGATTTTACAGTGGTTTAGGTTACAGAATTTGTATTTTATAGAACTACAATGAATACAAGAATAACTAGGTTTTAAACAGTACCAAAACAGTATCTTACCCCACCTGAGAACTTTACTGGTCAAAGAAATGCTTTACTGGGTCAAACCAGCATTCGTCTCTCTAGCCCAGGAAAGTGGCCCTGATGGTGACATTAGGACAGGTTGAGCCAGGAGAATGGATCAGCCTGGCTGCTTTATGCTGACTGTTCCACTCCTACTGCCCCATTTCTAGCATCCACAGCTGTTGGATTCAGGATAGCAGGAGACATTACAGCCTATTCCTTGTAGCATCTATTTTTCAGCCTATTGTTCCTGAATTGGTCCAATCCCTCTCTGGAACTGCTGATTTTCTTGGCCTTCACAACCTCTGTGGCAGCAAGGTCTAGATACTCACTATCTGCTATGAAAATATTTTTTTTTAATCTGTTCTAAACCAGTTTCTACTACAGTAATGTAGCATACTCCTGTCCACTCTCTTATGTCTTTAAACTAAACATGAATTCAGGAACGAACCTTTCTTTTTATGTAATGTTGCCAAGTTTCTTTAAACTCTTTTCTGAAGGACTTTATAAAAAAGACTTTATATATGTATTTATCCTACCTGACCAAATCATCCTTCTCTGCATGCTTGTTGATTTCTTTAAAGAAGCCCAACACTTCCTTTAACAAGAATCTCCTGCAGCTATGGGAGGCCAGTTTCCTTATCCCAGTGCAAGAGCAGCAAGTTTGAAGCCGCACACTAAAGTCACATCTCCTGCCCTCATAGCCCCTCAGGTCTCCCTCCTCACAGGCAGTTTCTGTTACTTCTGATTACAGAGCCATCTTATTCTTCAGACTTGGAATATGGTTTCTGAATTAATGTTTAGATTAAGTATTTAATCTGAATTTATTTTAAAGTACTTTTCAGTATATAATAGAGTCACATAATCATACAGCCTCGGAATATGTTGAGTTGGAAGGGACCATCAAGTCCAACTCCTAGCACTGATCAGGACACCCCAAGAATCTCACCATGTGCCTGAGGGCATTGGCCAAATGCATCTTGATCTCAGACAGGTTTGGTGCTGTGACCACTTTCGGTGGGGAGCATCTTCCAGTGCTCAACCACCCTCTGGGTGAAAAACCTTTTCCTGATATCCAACCTAAATCTCCCCTGGCTCAGCTTCATGCTGTTTCCTTGAGTCCTGTGACTGGTGAAGAGAGTGAAGAGAACAAATCCCAACCACCAATACAGACTTTCTTTCCTGGAGAATTTGCATCCATATATTACAGAGCACACCTTGGTATTATTCCGTCACCAAACTTCTGAGAAACTTGATATGTCAGTTAAAAGGAAAACAAGTTCTTTATGTCTTAGATAAGAAACTGAAGCCAGCATTTTTTAGTAGGATTCAAAATAAAGAAAATTAAGTGCTACCACTGTCATTCTATAAGAAATATCATTCTACAAAGCTACAGTGAAAGAAGAGAGGCCAATTTCAGTATCAGTAGGCTAATAGGGGAAATAAATAATTCAGTAAGTGTTCTTATAGGCATTCAGTCTGCAGGTACTGTTTCTCGTGCTTCTTGTTTTGCCATTTTCCATTGTTACCAAGTAATCAAAAAAAAAAAAAAGGTTGAAAATTTACTAGCTCTAGGGAATGCACGTGATCATGTTTTTATGCAAACCAATATTAAAAGTTCTGTGGAAAATGATGCTATAAATTAGCATAGGGCTCTATCTTATTCTCCCAGCTGCTTTTTATATGTTGTTTTGTTTTGTTTTCACAAAGGAATGATAGGTATAATAAATACGGCTTGAAGGAGATTTGAAAATCTGTTCAGTCCAGATTTTTGCCTTAGGCAGGATCAACTAGACTTAAATTATTTCTGACCAACTTCTGTCTAACCTGCTCTTTAAGTTAAGATTATTTTTTTTGTAGCTTTGCAGAATTTTTTTCCACCACTTTGCAATCATTGCCATTCAAAAGGTGTCCCCTGCTGCAATTTCAGCTAATTATATCACCACGACAAAAATTGAGAGCAACTTACTCTCTCTCAGCAATAACCTGATATACTTGAAGGCTAGATCTTCAGTTCAATCTTCTCTAGACTAAACAAATCCTACTTTTTAAATATCTGTCCTTGTTTCTAGACTTCTGACCATATGTCCAGTGATTTGCAACCCATTCTGATGTTAATGCAGGTTTTTTCAGCTAGCTATTTTAGAGCCTTGCACTTATTGAATTCTCAGGTTTTTTTGAGGCCACTTTGAATTATGTTTCACTTCTCAAGTGCTTGCTGCTGGTTGGGTTTTGCATTACTGTGAATGTAAAAATCGTACCCTCTATTACATTGACCAATAATAGTGATAACAGATGCAGGACAAGTCTGTCTGTAGCTTCATTTGATATTGACTTCCCATTTAGTATCTTCAAGTTACATTTTTCCATCTGTTTTGTTTCCATTTAAATCAAAATTTCTTGCTTGTGGTAACATCACATAGGCAGTATCAGAAACCTTGCTAAGGGCATCAGGCACAACTACTACCTGTTGTTCACTATTGGTAAATCTTACAGCTCTGAAGAAAGGGAAATGCAGTTGTCTGGTTATTATTT
Organism: Poliocrania exsul; assembly: GCA_035041345.1. Classification (NCBI taxonomy): domain Eukaryota; kingdom Metazoa; phylum Chordata; class Aves; order Passeriformes; family Thamnophilidae; genus Poliocrania; species Poliocrania exsul. The sequence goes on along the minus strand of JAWWLZ010000001.1, from coordinate 109,605,779 downwards.
ACTCTTGATAAATGATTGGCTGTGTTACTTGTTTATATTTTCCCACCTCAAAGTTTGTTTAATGATATGTTCTAGAAGTAAGCTCAGAATAATTCACCTAAAATTTTCTGGGTAGTTTTCTACCCCTCTTTCAAGAGTGAGAGATATTCATCCATTCCAGGTTCTCAAATATAACTGCAATGCCCATGAGATTGCCTGAGCAAGTTCCTGAGTATTATAGCTAAAATTCATGAGCTATCACATCACAATTCATACTGAGCTGCATAAGAACACTGTCATACCAATAACAAAGTTATTGCTATTTGTTTATTGTCTTTCACACAGAGACCTTCTGCCTTGAAGCTGTTAACATAAGAATTAGTGCTAGAATAAACCTTTTTTTCAGACTATCACTTCACAAGTTTCAATGACTGTTTTATTCTGTTTGGGAAAAAATATTGCGACAAAATACAATTACAAACTTTAGGGCATCTGCAAACACAATCTCCATCTTATATAATGTTGCAGAAGAGAAAGAAGCTATAGGTTTGAAACTCTTGTTTTCCACAAGGGGATAACAAACACAGTGAATAATAGTAAAAAAAAAAGCCATTGAGGATCTCTGTGATGGTTTGTAGTCTTTATCCAAGTATTGTCTACTATTTTATATTACTTATATATATGTGTATGTGAATGTGTTTTCATACATATCTACATTTCAGATACTTTATTTTTCCTGGTAGAAGATGTAGTGAAGACCACCATCAAAATAAATCATCAGGTATCTGGAAGGATTGGTAAAAGCCAATTGTGAGCAATACCCTGGCTAAGCAGTGACTTTGAAGTTGAAATAGTGAATAAATATTTGAAAATATTCTCCCAATAAGAATAGTAGGAAATACTTGCAAGAATGAACTATGGACAGTTAGTACAGGTATCCTCAGGCTGCTCTATGAAGTTGTTTTAAATTTGCTATACCCTTTTAAAGAAAATTATGTGGAATATGCAACAATGGAAGTTGACTCTGACCTCTCTCTCGTGCACACATACCTACACAGATGCTTGTAATGCTGCAATATTGTGGAGGTGTCTTGATTGCAAATAGGCTCATTAAAGCTCTTTTAAATGAGATAAAGCTGAGGAGCAGATGCACAAACAGGCAAGTGGTTTTGTATTCAGTCAGGTGAGACTCATCAGGTCTCATTAACTGAGGCTGTTCCTGAAAGGCACTGTACTGCTGAGCTGGCCCCAGAAATTACACAACTGTGTTCTCACCATACTCTGTGAGCATTACTTCAGTCTGTCTGACCTAAGCTAGCTCTTTACTGAATCAGCTGTAGAGCCTATTCCCCATGTTGTATTTAATCCAGAACTGAGGCTAAATCATCCATAGATAATTGAGGATTGACTGCCTTTCTGGGGTCTGCAGCTCAAATATCAGTTAACTCCACTCCTGCATAGCACTGCTTTTCCTATACCTCCAATTCCTCCCTCTCATGCCTTTGCCCTCCTGTTCACACTCAATTCCTGTTTTCCACCCTTCATATACTTGCCTTCATGCACTTGTGCTTTTGCTCAGCCTAAAGTATTTGCCTTCCTAAACAGGTGAGATGGTGGATATGGTACAGGATGCAGTTTGGGTACAACTGGCCAGAAACTACTATTCACTCTACCAAGGAATGTGCTTCCATTTTCAGTGGTACACTGGAGACTGGGCACTTTCTGATAAGCCCCTGGGTTAATGCTGCTGTAGCAGTTGCTGATTTTTTGTTGTTTTTTGTCCAATATGAGTAATGATTCAGATCAAGCTTTGTGGCTTTTTGGGGTTTGAGGGATTGTTAATCTGTGGATAGAGCATCAATTTGGAATTAATTCAATAAACATGTCCTCAACCAGAAATTCTCTTGAGATTGTGTGCAAGTATAAAAATCTCTCCTAATGTATCTCTTATGTGCCTTTAGTTGTTTATGGTAGGGAACATTCCTCCAAGAGACTAACTTGTACAATCTGATTTCAATATGCAATGTCTTACACTGTGGAAGAGAGTTTGAAACATTTTCCTTTGATCTACAGTGACATTAGAAAACAATAAACCATCAAGCCTCCAGAGAACTACCTTGGCATACTAGCTGAATCTTTTATAATTATTTGTTATCTCTTAATGCCTGCACATCTGTAGCAGTGAGTAATTAAAGTTTGAAAGGAAGCTAAAATTTTACAAACTGATTGGGGTTTTTGTTTTTTTCAGAACTCCATTTGAGTTTGGGGGTGTTTTGTTTTGTTTTGAAGAAATGTAGGGAACATATTCAAAGATAAAACATCCTTACATGCACACTAATCTACACCTGGAATACAGACTAAGAAAAAACAAAATCCCAGCAATGACTCCACTGTCAGGAATTTCAAAAAAAAGAAAAATTTCTGACCACACGTCTTCTCTATTACCACATTGTTAATAACAGCCTACACCACTGCTATTGGTGTCACACTTCTTTGGCATTCTCTCTCAACATTACCTAAATCCAAATGACAAATTTTAACTTTAGGTACCTGTACACCAACATCTGCCATGCCCCATTCCTCACATAGCCATCTTCAGTAAAGCAGCCCAGACTTTTTGCGTTTCCATTGCCAGCTTGCTTCTGTTGCTTTTTGTTAGAGCTGTGTCCCTTTTACATCTGTCCTCTGACCTTTCTTGGCACAAGGCATGGGCTGAGAGCAAAAGTAGAATCATGGTGTAAACTGGAGTAGTGGCATCGGTGCCACTACTGCACCAACTAGGAATGGTCAGCCAGGGGCACCTCTGCAGCCCTCATGGCCCTTGCTGAGGAAACAGCTGATGCAGAGTATAAGGAAATGCTGGGGTACGGCTCCTAAACCCGTCAGTGCTTCAGTTTTGGTTTGTTTTTAACCTGAATATATTATGCTGCCATAGATAACTAAACTGATGTTGCTTTTAGCTGCTTCAAGCTGCAAGATAATGGCATCTGTTCAGTCTTGTGTATAATATTTCTCCTTTATTTCCTAGTGCAGTTGGTTATTCTTGGTTTGTTTTGTTTTTATTCAGCCCATGTTTCTAGAAAGTTCTTCAAATCCCTTGGACAATGGCTACAATTTACATCTTTGCATTTTCTAATGCTTGGACTGATGGTATTTAGAAGGGTACTCTGGAGGAATAAAGTAGAAGGAACAGAAATGGTAGCTTCTTAAACTCGGTTTTCTTTTGTTAATAATTAATAGCTGACAAAAAAAAGCGCCTTCAAATATAGCTCTCAAGAAAAATAATTCTTACTTTTCTGTCTGGTGGAAAAAGCCTCTGGAAAGAAGTGTGTCTGCATATGTCTGTGTGATAATTTTCAAAAGAAAAGAAGGAATAAGGTCAGAAAGTTGAGTAAGAAAAAATTGCCAAGATAGATACATTTTTCAGCACCATAGACTGTAAAATACCTCCCAGTTTTGCAGGCTGGTATTTGCAGAAAAAACATTGACCTCAGTCTGGAGTCCTTCCAGGATTCAGCTCTTGAAGAACTGCTTGTCACAGTCTAGCATTTCCATGGGGAGATACAAATGATTAATTTTTAAAAATATAACACATTTGGAAGCTCTTGTTTCCACCTCCCAATATGGCCTTTCAGTAACTGACTTTGTGATGGTAACAGGGACAGGGAGAGTGGGAGACAGGGTCCAGATGCATCAGAACAGCCTCCTAGTTAATTTGAGCTCACCACCCCTGGAGAACTGACTGCATCATCCTTGGCTAATCCTGTGTATAGTATGACATTTTCTTGCACCTTACTAATTTAGTGAGTAAAAAGTTAAAATATCAAGTATCAGATAAGGCAAAACTTTCAGGTATATTAAAAACTTGAAAATTATTATTCTAGAATTTTATATCTCTCTATGTTATGCTTCATGTCAAATTATTTGTCAATGCTAGTAATGTAGAAATACTTTACTGGCATGAAAAAGTTTCTAATTAGTGAAAACCAGAAAATCAAGTTGGATTAACTGGTAAAGATCAGCACTTTTTACTAGTGAGTTGTTAGCAGCCAGTGCCGTAAGCCCTCAGGTTTAGGAACTGAGGTCTTTGAATTAAAAAAATTAAAAAAAATATGTTGCCTCTTCTGTTGAAAAACAGAGTTAGAAAAAATGGATGATATACAGTTATTCCATCTTCAGTAATTTTTCAATCATGACTGACACCATTATGGAACTGCGTGTAGTGAAATGATGAATGTGGTCAGAATTTTTTACACAAAGCAATATGCAATATAGTTTGTTATTTAGCTAAGGCACATCGTTTGTAGTACATGGGAGAGCAAATACATGAGAACAGTCTTGCTAAAATGTGGAGATGAGCTTATTGCTTTCTGGAACTGTGGAAGTACTTTGTCTATAAAATGTTCATATTTGAAAAACATAAGGAGAACTAAGTGTAAATAAAAATACACTGCAAAATACAGTTTTACACGTTTTCATTCCAGTCTCAGGAAAAATTCGAGTGGCTTAAAAACAAGTGCTGTTCCTCCAAAGCAAGGGAATTACAGCAAAAAAAAAAATTAGTTTCCAATGCACAGAAAATCTAATTTATGGAAAAATGTCAGTATTTCAAAACTACAAATGTAATAGAGAAAAATATTTTCATTTTGACTTTTAATGTTTTATTCTAAGGTTATTTTCATTTTTCCAGATACATTTATTATATTCCCTAAGTGTGTTGTCATAGTATCTCAAGAAATCCTCCTCCTCTATTTCAACCAGATTGTGATGCTCAAGCTCATTGCCCCTCCAGCCTCAGTTACTCTTCAGTTACAGAAGAGAAATCAGAGTAATGTCATTAATTTTGAAATTTTGTTATTGCAAAGGCCCACTGTAAAATAAGTGTCTACATCTGCATATATATATATATATCCATTTGTGTATATACATGAATACACATATAATGCAAATTATTATTTCCTGCTTTTATTATAGCAGTATCAATCTACCAGTGATTCTTTATGTTTATATCAGATATGTTTGTGAAACTGTCATTCAGATAGTAGAACTGTGTTTTCTGAAAAAGGAAAATGCTATTTTTTTCTTCTACTGAAGTAAGGTTGTGTGGCACCTCTGCAAGCTACTAATCAATGTCTGTACCTTCTGCCTCAAGCAACGGTTACAGATGAAATACATTAACTTCATAGTAAGAGTTCTTCTTGTCTGAACAAGAAATAGCTCCAGTTTTATGCTTAACTTTATGCTTAAACACTGTTCTCAGTCAGAAATTGATTACATGTATTTAAATTGTAATATATCTGTGTAGGGGAGGGGAATCATGTAGGACTGATACTGATTTGAGGAAACAGGCGTCACAATTCATCTCAGATAAGCAGGCACAATAGGTGAGTTCAAATTTAATAATTCTGTTTTTAATTTCTCACAGATTCATAGATTTCAAGGTCATACACTATATGTGAAGCCACTCCATGGGATTTCACATAGAGATTCCTCTTCCTACTCTTCTAAATTTTGTCTGTTAAAAAATTCTATTAATAATCTCTCATATTCTTTAGTCATCTGCTCTGTATTTAAATCTGTATTTAAATCTGCTCTGTGTTTAAACTTCATTGTCTTCAAATTCCAGCCAACCTACTTTTTCAATGCTATTGTTTCTACAGTTAATAATTATTGTATTATCAGAAAACTGTCTTTAATGGCTGTTGGCATGAGCAAATTTAGTCTCCACAGCAAGATGTGTTGACCAAAGGGCAGCATCATAGCATGACAGAAACATTTAAAATGAGGCATAATTGTGTAATGTAGGTGCCATCACAGCCTTGATACCCCTGCCCAGCTCTGCTGATGCTCAGCTCTACAATAGTGCTGTTTGCTGTGCTCCGTTGGTTTGGCTTTTGCCTGTGAATAGAAGCTCTTCCAACCTGCTCTGCAAAATTATAAAATCCAGTGCCCATCTTCAGAGTAAGCCCTCCTTCACCTGCCTCTAGTGAATATGTTCTTTAGTCTGACAGGAGTTGTCCATCAGCATTTCAATCAGTATTCAGTGGAAATGCAGGAGGAATAGATCCTGCCTTTTTCAGTTCCTTTATACTTTTTCTAGAGCAAAGGCACCCAACAGGCAGTGAGACATCTGTTTTCAATGGATGCCCTTGTGGCCAAGAGGCCAATGGTACCCTGGGGTGCATTAGAAAAAGCATTGTCAGCAGACAGAGGCAGCCGATCCTGCCCTTCTACTCAGCCCTACTGAGGATGTATCTGGAGTATTGTACCCAGTTCTGAACACCTCAGTACAAGAGAGACATGGAGCTCCTGGAATGGGTCAAGTGGGAGTCAACAAAGATGAATAAGCCACTGGAGTGTCCTTCTTATGAGAAAGGGCTGAGAGAGTTGGGTCTGCAGTCTCGAGAAGGGGTGACTGAGAGGGAACCTCACCAATGTCTGTAAGTATCTGAAGGGAAGGTGTCAAGAGGATGAAGTCAAGTTCTTCTCAGTGGTGCCAAGCAATAGGACAAGAGGCAAAGTGCAGAAATTGGTGCACAAGTTCTGCCTGAATATGAGGAAGAACTTCTTTACTGTGTGGATAACTGTGCACTGGAAAAGATTACCCAGAGGGGCTGTGGAGTCTCCCTCACTGGAAATATTCAACAACTGTCTGGACACAATCTTGTACCTTGTGCTCTAGAATGTCTCTGCTTGAGCAGTGAGATTGTTCCAGGTGACCTACTGTGGTCACTTCAAATTTTATCCATGCTGTGCTTCTGTGATTCCACTCTTCAGAAAGGTCCTTTCCACCAGGCTATTCAGGTCAGTCTGTTCCTCTTCTGTTGAATTGGCACCATTTGTTAGAAAAGAGTAGAAAGGAGTTGAGAAGTTCAAGGACAGGAGTGTTATAATTTGCCCATAAAGGTGAGGGTAACTCCAGTTCTCTTTAATAGATCCCTTGGGACAGATTAGAGAGTAGAGTTTATTTAGAGTATTTATTTATGTAGAGTTTATTTTAGATAAGTTGGTTGCAGTGGAAAGGAGGTATGTAGCCATTTTGGCTATTATCTGTAAAAATATAGCAATATGTATGTATGTATGGCTAGGCTTCATGAACAAAGATTTGGGAAGGGCTGTACCCACATGGGTGTGTCCTTCGAGCCTGCACAGTGGATTTTTTAGGTGAGGTACAGCGTGCGCAGAACTGGCCCCACCCTTTAACTCCTAAGGTTCATCTGCAGTGGCCCAGTGAGCTTGGACGGTGACAATGAAGTCCTCAGGACTAGAACCTACAGCCCCCAGTATTGCCAGGAGGTCTCCCATCCAAGTACTAACCAGGGCTGACCCTGCTCAACTTCTGACATCTGACAGGATCAGGCATCAGGGTGGCATTTAACTGCCTTTATAGCAATATAAAAGCATAAAGATAACACTTAAGAAAATATATAAGGAAAAGAAAGAAAGAGAAAGAAAGGGTAAGAGTAAAAAGATATCACCTGTGGATCCTGTAACGAGACTCAATTGTTGCAATTTCTATGTCCTTTGGTTGAAGTGATAGTCAGTCTTATCTGTAGGGGATGGAGGAAGCCCACAAAACCTAGAGTTCAATGGATATCTCTTTTGCTTTATGTGGGAACATCCAGGTAGCTTCCCCAGCAGGGGAGTTTTACGATGTCTGATGCAACACTGGAGATCATGCACAGTCCTCTGGTGAAAGGCCCCAGAAATGAGTATAGGGGCACGTTGAGGATCTGTCATGATTTATGATGCCTTCTAAGACATGAGAGGGGAGTTTTCAACTGAACCAGTTATGTAAGGGAGGACACTGCCATGTTTAAAAGTCCTATCCCACCTAGAAAGATCTTCCTCTTGTTGGCCTCTTCCCTCACCTGGCCAAAACTCAGCTTGTAGTCTCCAGTGGTGGGTGTGCACCTCCTGTTATTTGGGTAGTTACTTTTCATATTATCAGAAACGCACCCTCTGCTTTTTCAAATGTCTGACTGTTTGAGCCATTAACCATCAACATTTCAGTCTCTCTCAGAAAAAGTGAGGACCTGTCCCTTGTCACCATGACACCCATCACCTGCAACAAGATAAGGAGTACTCGCATATTTTTCCTACTTATATAATGGGTTGGTATCTTCCCACACAGCCTACACATGGCTGAGCTCCCTCCTGAGACAGCTACTCTCCACTCTGTTTTCACGCTGCAGCATAACTGGGGGACCTAACGCAGCTACAGCTCCCACTTTAACTACATGTAGCAATGCACAGCTGTGCAACACTTACATCTCTTTCCCAACCTGTCCCATAGCTCCTTACATCATGAAGGGCAAATTATGAGGTTTGAGTATTAAAAGGGGTGTTTTCAGAAGGCTGGACTCTTTATGACACTCCCAAGACAAGATGGCATTATTAATTTACTAACTCCTGATGGCAATTGAGAATGTGAGAGTTCCCCTTTGAAAGTAATTATAAAGGTAAGTCTTGCCCACATTATATACATTTTCTTCCTACCTTTGCTGTTAATGAAATGTGAACAACATCAGAATTTTTCAAGTTTCTATCTTTACGTTCTGTGTTGACCTTAATTAAATACACAGTTGCAGTTGCAGAAATGTGGAGGAATAAAAATTAGAAGTAAATCAAA
>JAWWLZ010000001.1:109550566-109588877 GCA_035041345.1 Poliocrania exsul | reverse complement strand
GAAAGAAAGAAAGAAAGAAAGAAAGAAAGAAAGAAAGAAAGAAAGAAAGAAAGAAAGAAAGAAAGAAAAGAAAGAATTCACAGAGTATAGTCACAGGCTTGTAAGAAGCTTTCAATTCTATCCTCTCTAGTACAGCTGCAGGCTCTTCTTTCATCTCCCCTCAGTTGATGCACAAGTCTGATAATGCTCTGCATTACTCTGTATTATTTCTTCAGTTCTGTTTTCCCTTTCCAGAATTAACCAACTAGTTGTGCCTAAGGTGGAAAAATTAGTCAGTTAAATTTTAGAAGTCTATAGAAGACAAGGTGTTATTATCCTTGGATGCTTGCATGTCCCTATGTCCCTCACTCTCAAGGTCATGCTAAAGAAGCAGCTCTCTGTGGTGGACTGCTCTATATCTTCACTTATTATTCTGAGTAATCAGGACTAGAAACTATGGAAAATGAATTTTTGTGGTCCTTGAGGTCTGCTGTGGAACTTAGAGAATACCCAGGCCAAATGCTTTGTATGTGGACACAGCCAATTCACTTTAGGTGGATGCAAACTGTTCTGTACACCTTGGCCTAGAGACCAGGGGTTGCTCCCTGAAACTGATGATTGTGATGGTATAAATGGAGGCTCAACTTGTCTATCTCCATAATTAAATATAAATTCATCTGTGTACACCTCTGGTTTTTTATATTCCATCAGGTAAATACATTCCATAGTATGTCAAAATCCCATTGAGTGTTTGGACTGCACTATTGCTAGTAGCATATATGGATATTCTTTAGACTATCTTATGTGAAATAACATTGTTAAACTGCTATTCTTGTCCTTTGCCATGAAAAGAATACTGAAAGAAGTTGTGTTTTAATTGACGTTTGAGAAGAAAAGGATAGTGTTTTTCTATTACATAAGAACCTGTTCCTGTTTGACATGGAAATGAATTTTAGAATTGCATACTCAGTTGAATTCAGATGAAGCATATACACATACCTTAATTTTGCATCACTTATTCAAAACCAACATATGTAGCACTTCCATCAGTATTTTCTAGTATGTTTTCATTTTTAATTATGAGACAAGTTTTCAGAAGACAAAAACTGTAAACTAACATGAAATGCAAGCATATTTCCTATATGCCCTCATGTGAATTGTATGCATGACTAACTTTTATTCTGTTGAAAACTGCACTGCGCTTTAAGTGAAATTGCCTTTTAAGATAGATTAAATGCTTCTTTCTCATAAAGCAAACAAAGGACAACATCTATCAGACTATAAATCATGAAATGAGTATGTGGTAACCCAACTACTTTATAGCTTGCATCTGTGGCTAGTGGTGTTGTGAATACGTTTTACATAATGATTTCTTAGTTTTTTTCTCTAAAAATTCCCAAACTGATCAGTTAGTTTTGAACTTAAAGTTAAAAATTCAGTTTTTCTGTTACTTAACAATTCATTTTCTAGGCTGAAACTGTTGATATCCTTGTCTACAAAAGTGCAGCTTACAAAGCACTAGATCCAGGTCATGTTCCTTCATGTTCTTTCAAGTACATCTTGAAGTATAATCAGGGCTACTTTTGATCCACTCTTCCGAGGCAGAAAACTAAATTAATGAAGGTTTTTCATGTTTATTTAGTTTATATTTGTACAATTGTTGTAATACTAAACACTATTCAAGAGGTATTTATAACTTTTGAATTTTAAGGAGATTATGATTTTTTCTGGGTATAAGAAAGATGCTAGGACTTTACAATGTGACACATGAGATGTTTCTGAATATTTGTCACATAGATTGTCATCAAGTCCTTCTTTAAAAGGACTTTTTTTAACGGATTTTTTTTTTAATTTTTATATTCTTAACTGCATGACTTTTCCCCCTTGTATGTCATGTGAAGAAGGTGGAGATTGCTCTGTTTGCTTTGAATTAGACCTGCTGAATACCTTCATAGACAGGATCCACTTATTCTTACTGCAACTTCTGGTGGGGTATTTCCTGCCTCCTGCCCCTTCACAGTGCTGTCCTGTCCTGAAATAGGAATCCTCCTTACCCCCAGCGCAGCTGGGCTGCTCGAGCTGTGTGTTCTCACACAGCTCCTCCAAATCCTGCTGTGCTGGACTGTGCTCTCACCCAGTGCAGTTGTCTTACCTTGTCATCCAGCACATACTGAGCTCAGTCTACTGCACCCAGAGTGTTGTGTCCAAGTCCATTCCCAGGAATCTTGCTCACAGCCAGAGTTGAACTACAGACTAGAGAACCTACTCCAGTTGTTGAGGCTTATGTATTGCCCACAGCCTTAGAGAGTGTCCACTACATTAGACTTAGACCTTGCACTGAGATCCTGCTGCAAGTCCTCCTTGACTACTTCATCCACAGACAATTTCCCATTTCTGAGATCTTCTCTGTTCATGAATACAGATTGGTTACCATGGTTATGTTTTAGCAGTTATGAGTACTCATTTAATCTGTTCTGTTTCATGACCTGAGCATCAGCAGTGTGCCATTGGTGCTTCTCTGCAGCAGCTGTGTACCACTCTCACAAGCAGCCTTCTGTACTGCCATGATCACAGCATATTCCAGGCCAGAAGGGACCCACAAGGATCATCAAGTCCAACTCTTAGCCCTGAACAGGACCACTCCCAGAGACCCCCCATGTGCCTGAGAGCGTTGTCCAAACACTTCCTGAACTCTGTCAGGCTTGGTGCTGTGACCACTTCCCTGAGGTGAAGAACCCTTTCCCAATATCCAACCTAAATGTCCCCTGACAAAACTTCAGGCCATTCTGTCTGGTCCTGTCACTGGTCACCATAGAGAAGAGATAAGTGCCTGCCCCTCCACTTCCCCCTCACAAGGAAGCTGTAACTGCAATGTGGTGTCCCCTCAGTCTCCTCTTCTTCAGGCGGAACAGACCCTGTTCCCTCAGTCACTCCTCATACAGCTTCTCCTCAAGGCCCTTCACCATCCTCATGGCCCTCCTTTGCATCCTCTCTAAGAGCCTAATATCTTTCTTATTTGGTGGGGACCAAAACTGCTTTACAAGGTGCCAAATGCATCAGATCCCATCACAAAGGAAAGGGAATGCATGACTGCAGTGCATTAGTCTGTCACGTAGGAACTGATAGACTTGACTATATCTAGTGCACTTCCCAAGCTGAAGCACAGGATCTCACACTGTGAGAAATGAAAAGCTGAGAAGATGAGCTCATTTGTATGAACAGGTTGTTCATTGCCTTTTACTATTATAGTGTAAGTAAAAAAAAAAAAACAAAAACAAAAACAAAAACACACAATAATCTGGTCAATATCACTGAAGACATATATTATGAATACTAAATGAGACTTAGACACTCAACAAGGATAGAGTTGGCTGCATTCTTCATAAGAGGATGGGTTGGCATGCCACCAAATGGAATTGAACCCTGAAGGTTCTGGCTTTTCTGCTTACATTGGTAACTCTTAAGTCATTCTGCTTGCACAAATATGTGTATTATATTTTTGAAAGTCTAACTTAAACATTATTTCCTTTGTGAAGTATTTATAAAAATAGACAAGGTAAACATTTTATACAAATTAAAATCATAAGACATTTCTTAAAAACTCTATATGAATTGCAAAAATATCAATAATAGAGAGATTATTTTCAACAGAATTGTTGTCATAGTATTGCATAGATTAGTCTTTCTTTAGGAAAAAAAATAGTAGCTAAAGATGAGCTCATACAATTGAATTCTTTCCTTCAAACCTTCTTTTCCCACCCTTACTTCATTATCTACACAAAACTGCTGCAGCTACACTGCTTAAAAAAACCTTGCCTTTATGAAGGCTCTATAAAGTCAATCCTGTGTTATGTTTACATAATGTCGCATTTAAATCTTTGTGTATTCTATGTAAATCATAGTTTGTTTACAACTTACACATAGGAGAATACATGAGAATAATAATTACATTTAGTCTTGAGGAAAAGTTGTGGGAAAAAGCACGATACCTCCCTGCTCTTTAATATAGAAGCATTCTGTTCTAACAGAACCATCTGCTGTACAATAACATTTTTCTCTACATAATCCATCACAGCTCCAAAACACTTTGCTTTACTGCTGACGAAAATGTTGTTTCTTTAAAATGAATGAGTTTATAAGTAACTTTGAATTTAGTAAAGTAATTAAACTTGGAAAATTCATCTTATTTTCCTTCAATTCCTATGTATAAATATCTAAAGCTGGTAACAAGTCCGTATAGAAATATACTGAGAGATAATCAAAACAAATTTACATTCTTAGAGTCAGAAATACCAATGCAATTACAAAGACTATCATAGATTTTGCTAGATCCTGCAAATGTAAGAAACTTTAAATAGCAGGCCTTCCTACTGCTGTGTTCACACACATGCAAGAGATAACAGTGCATAAACTTTCTGTGGTTTTACTTTGCTGGAAATTTACATGCCAGTTTTGTAATGTGTTTTCTGGCTGTGTAAGTGATAGAGGAGGTAGGGAAATGAATATTTATAGAACCATTTGGAAAAATAATCTCTTACTGACCAAACAATCTCCCTTTCAAGATTACAAACGAAAGTAACACATATCTTTCTTCAGCAATTGTGTGAAATATAGTGTACTTTCAAAATATCACTTGAGAGGATAATTTCTATTACATTAAATATTTGAAGAATAGCAATAAATACAGGCTTTTCAACATACAAACATTTCAATGAAGACTGTTTTGATCAAGATTTACACCTTGGGACCAAATGATTCCTTTTCAAATTTTCTTTGACAGTTTTAAAAACCAGGTCCCCAAATATATGAATAATTTATAGTGGATGTCTTCAGGAGAGGTATTTTGATTTTGTGGTTTTGTTTGGGTTTACTTGTTTGTTGTTGGTTTGGTGTTGTTTTTTTAGAAAACCCATATGCTATAATTGATTGTTAGCAGAGCTGCATTTGAACTAATCTGGAAAGAGTCTGAGTGTCTCTGTGCCACTATATAAAAAAATGACTTTATTTAGTAGTTTCCTGTATTTGACAGTTTTATGGCAAAATCATCAACTTGTCGTCACTTTCACAACAAAACATATGAAAATTCCACAGTGAATTCCAGCTGTACTGTTGTTCTCAACATCTTAATAAAATAGCCATTTCCATTGTACTGCCATCCATGTGGTTTTCTCTTAGAGCTATTGAATACAAGTCATGAGTTTACCAGTTGTAAAAGTAAATTCATACGATCTGGGATTTGTCATTCTGTAGTAAAGCCCTAGTTACCAAGACTTAAAAAAAATAAAAAAAGTGTAAGACAAAAATGTATTTGTATACAGTTTTCCAGTTATCTTGTTGATATTTTTAAGCTGACTTATTGAATAAACCCCAGTGGTCTATTGTCTGGATTCCAAATATTTGAAGAACTTCTTAAGAACCCGAGTAATAGCTTTCCTATGTTATAAACATGCTAAGTTTACTAATCATCCTAAATTACATGAAAACTTGTTTTTTCCCGTGAGAATTCTATGCCATAGAAAGGAAGCAAGGTAGAAACTGATGATTTTTTAAAAAATGTCAATAACAAGATAAAACTATAGCTCTGAAAGGTATAGCATGGTACTGAGAATATTCTGTAATTTGAAACCAATTCCTTGGTGCATATTTGCGTATAGGATCTGTAAGAAAGTTATGGGGCATTTTAAGAAGTTATTTTGGAACACTGGGGAGAGTTGCCCTGTAAGAATGGGCAATAACATGCCTCAGAAATATCTGAATGATTGGGGAATTACAGCTATATGTGACTTCTCAGGCTTTATATACGAGAAGCATATGGTCCAGTGGACAAAGGGCAAGATCTCAGCTACCTATTTCTGGTGTCATAGTGCTCAAAAAAAGGTTGTGAGACTACCAGGTGACTGTTCTTTACTTCTGGTTTTGTTCTTGAGAAGGAGTGGCACAGATTTTTTGGTAGCCCCAGAGGTGATAAGTGTATTAGGTGATATCACTGCTGGTTGCTTGCTCAGATCTCACCTTCTCAATCCTGTGAAGAAAGTTAGATAATTACTAAACTTGTTGTTGCATGGTAATTTATATGGAACTGGCTGGTTCTAGACCAGTCACTTATAAATAGATAACAGTATAGATAAGAATAGAAAAGAAGTCTTATGTTGCTAAAAATCAGTCTGTGTTGGAGGACAGGCCACCTGGATTGCTGTGTTGTAGAGGCACTTAATTTTGTCCTAATCATAAGTATTAGTAAAATTTTGTCATCCAGCCTCAAAAAAAAAGGGCAAGCAGAATGGTTCACCAAATCTCTCATCAGGAAAATATGATCACAAAGTGAGCTTTCTGGTAACTGTCAACTTGTGAACAGTAAATAGAAAGTCCTGTGAGGAATGTAAGGCTGTGATCCAGGAAGGGACATTTCAGAAATTAATTTCTTTTTAAAAGCCTTTAAATAATTTCAGCTAGGTCCAGAAGAGTGGAGGGGGAAGCAGGGCAGGTGGGGGAATCATGATTTGGTGGGGGGATGCTTCACAGTAACAGATTACACTTTGTTGTATGATGTAGCCATGGGTACATAAAGTTAACTGATTGAAAGACTTGGGATATACCATCACTTTACAGAACATACTTCCCCCTTTAGCCTAGGGAATGATTTTGTATAACATTGTGGGAGAGGTGCTGTTTGAGTATGCTTTGTGTCTTGTTTGACCTGTTGGTCTTCATTTATGGATGAGTTAATAGAGGTGGTTAGTCAGAATAAAGACACAAAAGTTCTTGTAATTTATAATGTCAGGACAATTCAAGCCTATTTAATATTCTCCAATTAGCTCTGCAGTTCTTTAAATGTTTGGAGACTGAGGTGGTAGAAGTAATTTTAGTAGAAGCACCAAAGCATATAAATCTTCAGCCCTCCACCTGTCAACCTTCAACTTACCCAGTCACCAATTAGGTGAAAGTGTGGCCCAGAACCATGAGAAGACATGAAATGACAGAAAGTCTTGTCAGCAGGTAATTCCTTTCCCTGAGTACTGTTGTCTGCTCCCCTACTCTGGTAAGTGGCATTCATAATATTGTTAGGGGCATCTTTTCCTTCTTCCATGCTTGAGAGGGGTCATATTGTAATAGACTGGTTTTATGTAGCTACCTGTCTTTGTTCCTAGAGTCTTTGTGAAAAATCTTCATACGTATATTCATTTGAAGGAGCTTCTTTTTTCAGTTTAACAAAAACAGTGTCTTAGTATCTTCAGAAAGAAACAAATTTACTTGGTGAAATTATAATAAGCAAAACTGCCACTCTTGCCTCTGAAATGTTTAGTACTATGTCCTGAAGACTTACTGAAGTAATTTTTTGAACCATTTAATTGATCAAAACTTTCCTTTAGGAAAGCAATCACTGAGTCATTTTAGATTTTTCAACATATTTAACAGTGTATAATGTGATACTTCCTATTTACAGTGTTGCAGCAAAAAAATCTGATTTTAATTACATTGGATTTTAAAATTGAGTTCAGTCTCATTTTGCAAATGTTAATTAACATTTATATGAAATACTTTAAAATCTGAAAGTAATAAATGCTGGAGAGATTTGACTTACATCTTGTCAGAGGTAGAAGATGTTCTGTTGACTTGTGTGGTGGCCAGATAATCAGAAAGGAATATTTTTTCTCTTTGATCCTGGGAAGACTCAGTCAATTTGCAGTGTTAAAAGGAGTAGTGTAAGTAAGTTGACACTGAAAATACTTATATCACCTATAGCATACCTGTGGCCCATTTCCATTGCAAGTAAACATCCCAAATTATCAAGCTTTGAAAGTGAAACAACTGCCCATTCCTTCTAAAGGTATTAGCATTCTCTGCTTTGACAATTATTTTCAAAGTTAAAGATTCTTTTTGTAAGCAATTTAAATTCCCTATCTACTGATGAAATTCCATCACTATGTTTATATAAGGTTCATTGGGGCAATCAGTGAAGTTACCTTCCAGCTTTAAAACTGATGAGTCTATAATTATTTCAGATCACGGATTTTTTGTTGTTGTTGTTTGTTTGTTTGTTTTTAATATAGGCAGTTTCTATTTCTTGCTAATACTATAACTACTGAATATGCTTAAAGTTTGGAAGTCTCAAAAGTATTGCATTGTATGGTTTGGATGCATTCCTTTTTTCTTTAAGGGAAGTTGTAAAGCTCCATTTTTAAGAGAAGCATCCCATTTATACCCTAAAAAGCTACATTATCTTCCTAGATTTCTCTCTCTTTATATAGAGTTTTAATGTTTTTAGTTTATAGTTTCAATTCATAATTTTAATTGAAGTTTTGAGAGTTAAGAGTAGTCAGTCTATACAAGCATAAAAAGTTACTTGTATTTTAATACTAAATCTTTTTACTAGGATGTACTTTTTGTAAGAGTTTTCTCTGTGAATGTTGGCATTGCAACTGACTTTTTTTTACTAGACTTGATGTTATCACACATTTGAATGTATCTTTTGTCAGAATACTTGACAGTAACTGCTTAGAAAGTAATTTGGATTTGGCATTTGGTTTCAAATTTGGCCAGGATGACATAATTTAATGACTAGTTAGCATTTTTGGGAGTCATAAGACTTTCAAAAATGTTTTATCTGGTGGGAAACCCCTGAAGTACAGAATCCAGGAACAGTGCTGGGACATCTCTCCTGCCATTTGTCTCAAAAAGATTGGATCAATTTTTCATAGATGTGCTTTGTTGCTGTCTTGGATTGAGCTGGCAAAATGCCAACTGCCCAATACAGAGTGTTAGAGCCTCCCGCCCTTTGCCAAGAAAAGGAAAAAAAAAATAATTCAAAACAGGTTAAACTTAAAACTGACTATATATATTTATACAGAAATGAGAAAATTAAAGGAAACTACAATATAATACACACTTACACAAGTTAGATATAACAAAAAAACTCCCCATCGAACACAAATCCCACTATTCTAACTACAAATCACTCTGGAGAACTCAATTCCCCAGATACAGACCCAAGCAGTGAGAAAGACTAAGAACAAACATTTTACTTCCCTAACATAACATGGTGGGGAGCCAGTGCCGGGTTTGGGCCTCCTGTCCCTCCTGGGATGGCACAGTGTGTCCTCCTGGGACCACAGCCATGAAGGAACTGACCAAGCCACTCCCACACCAGCTCCTTCACTTTGAGATGATGTTGGAATATGGTATGGAATACTATTGGCCAGTAGTCAGCTGTTAGCTAGCCCAGCCCAGCTCAACTCAGCTGATAGTCTCAGGCCTAGTCTGAAATCTAAAGCGTACACTTAGGCCTACCTAGCTAAACCCATAACAGTTGCATTTTCATGGTGGCCCTTCTGTGTATTTTATAGGTGATTTTAATAATTGGGAGTTTTTTAATTTTCTATGAGAATATTGAATACCTAACCTTTTGTATTTAAAATGAAAACCATTTTAAAGATGCAGTGTGGCATTATAGAGTCATCTGAGAGACCACTGGGCTGAAAGCTGTCCATGCCCTTGGCTGAGGGGTTTGCTTGTGAATGCAGAACATGCTGTGAGTGCCTCCTTCCAAGGGAGTGTCTCCAGCTGTGTTCCCAATGTTGGCCTCTTTCATGTCTTCTCCATTTTGTTTCTCCAAATGTGCCTCTTCATTCTTTGTGAATCCTCACCAGCCTTGCTCTTTTTGCTGTTTCGGTCAGTGTTTCAAGGTAGAACTCTGTTAGAAATAGTAGCTTGCACATTATATTTTAAATTTAACTAGAAACAGATATGTAAACAGTAAAAATATCCATTTTATTCTATTTTTATCCATGATGATACAAACAGAAGAGCTATGTTAGCTGTCTTGCAACAAATTAGTCAAAATGAAAATAAATGGAAATAAAATACGAACTGTTCAGAAATGAAGTTCTCCAAATGGGATCAAATTATTTATCCACTGACAATTTAATGGGCAACGTTTAATGTCTACAGTTATTTTAAAAACTGTGTCAGAACAGTATATGTTCAGTTATACCAGATCATAATTTTCTGTAGTAATTACAGGGCAAACAGGAAACAAAGGTCCTGCTCTGTAAAAATTACAAGCTAAATTTAGATGCCACATAATCAGCCATATCAGGAAAATGCAGATTTTGGTGTACATTGTGTCCCATTTCTTTTCCTAAAATGCATGCAATACACAAGGAACATATATTGGAACCTGCAGTTCTCGCAGAATCTAGTTAAGCATCCTGGAGTATGTTTGGCCTAAGGATTTTAGTTTGGCTATCCTCAATATAAATTTAAGGTGATTTTAGTTTTGATTGAGTCAGGAGTAAACCATTAACAAAAAGAGTGTTTTACACATCCCCAAAGGTCCTTTGCAAGTCCAGCCTGAGTAAATACTGACTTAGTCTGTGTGAGAGACATCCTAAGGATTTTGTGAATGGTTGCCCCCAACTGTTGGTTTCATTTCATTATGTGTTATGAAATACTGTAGAATTCAAAGAATTTAACGCTATTACTGTTTTCAGGACCAAATAGTGACTCTGAATCTTTTCTGTCTGTGTTTCATGGATAACAATGTATCAGCCTTTATCACAACAAAAAAGGAGGGAATGAGAAGTATAAAAGTTCTGGAAATTAGCTGCTGAAATTTTATCTTTCTTATCGACAAGTCCATTGAGTGACAGGTGAGAGAATGACTTGTCAGAGGACAATCCCAGCCAAGTAACAGCAAAGGAGGGTTTATGTTGAGTAGTCTGATATATAGTGAGGAAGTGGTGGCATCTGGGCTTGGTAAAACTTAGAGCCTAAAACAGAATATTTAGGGGAAAAATGGTATTTCGTTATATTTTAATTGGATGGGAACTTGTGTACTTTAGAGCAAACGCCTATGCTATGGAAATTTCTGCTGGAAGTGTCAGACTGTGTTTATGTCTGCTTTATCATCTCAAGTGCAGAAATGAGTGCAGTCTTTCAGATGAAGAGATGTAATAATTTTGCAGAATATTCATTACATTCCCAGTATTATTAGTCTCTCTGAATTTCTGTACTTTTGACACTTGGCTTTTTTCACTGCACCAATATATTAGGATGGCAACAGTAATGGTTTAATCTGTTCATTGGATACCTTTTCTTTGTTTCATTTCATGGGTTTTCCTGAAAATGGAGTAAAATACAGAATAGAACTGAATAGACTATTTCAGTTGGAAAGAACCTATAGTGACTATCTAGTCTGTCTGCATGACCACTTAGGGCTGATCAACTGTTGTTATGGGCATTATCCAAATGCCTCTTAAATGCTGACAGACATGGGCCATTGACCACATCTTCAGAAAGCCCATTTCACTGTCTGACCACCCCCTCAGTAAAGAAATGCTTCCTAATGTTTAGTCCAAGCCCATGCAGTGTGTTAGGTACAAAATTTACCATGTTATCAGAATAGAGACTTTGAAGTGTGTTTGTCCAAAATCAATCAAGTTCAGTCCATATAGGGTCTCATGCATGTTTTGATCCATGTTGGAGTACCAGAGAGAACATGAATAAAGCAATGAATAAAACATGAATAAATCCAAACTGACATCTGATTAAAGGGAAACAAAGCACCCCACAACACCTTCTCAAACAAACAAAACCCAACACTAAAAGGCAAGTTATCATGTCTTTCCTTTTCTCAAGATTGGTGTAATTGACACATGATATATTTTTTTCTTTTATGAGCTAAAATGTTGCACTAACATTTACGATATGTTGTTGGTTGAGGTTTTTTAATTATTCTTTATGTTTCTATTCAGTTATTAAGAAAAAAAATATGTGTATGTCATACCAGACTCTATAGCTTGGGCCCCAGTTCATGTGACCTTGAGAATTAGTCCTTTAAATTAAGAACATGAAAAAGAATGTTACCTTTTTTTTTTTCCCTGACAAGCTCCTGTGCTCCTTTAAAAAGTTCAAGTACAAAAATAAAAGTCCAAGCTGCGAGAGTTTTGGTTTGACTAATTGTGTGTGTGGGGGGGTGTTTCCTGATGCATGCATGGCTTTTTTTGCTTGATCCACTGGGCTAAGCTCAGTATTGTTGCCTGCACCCTGTTTCTGTCACTATTACATGAGAATGAAGCTCCAGAGTTGTCTCCCAGCTGACTTCCAGTGAGAGGCACATGCTGTGAAGGTACAGCAGTCCATTCTTGGGATAGGTTTGGTACAGTCAGAAGAGGCACAGCAAAAGATTCACAATGTAATAGTTAATACTAGATAACAGAAGGAAGAGATTGCTCTTTTTTCTATTGTAAAATGAAACAAAGCTTTATGGCTTTTGTGGGGAATCGAGGTTCTCCTGAGGAAGTTATTTTGTTTCTCAAGGAAGAAAATAGAAATACAAATAGTCTGCAAAACTTTGCTTCAATAACTTGGAGCCTGATAGCTGAATTCCTGAGTTCCTTTTCATTTACTAACTGCTTTGGTACTCTTAAGATCTCCCAAAGTCTTGCTCCAACAGTTAGAGCTGCATCTATTGAATCAAAACCAAACGAAATCAGCGCACAGAACAACAAATGCAGATATATTTGAAAAGCAAAGCTCAGCCCAAACTCAGTAGGAATTAGTAGGCTGATGACATTAAAAATATGTGGTGTAAATATGAATTTATGATAGCACTACAAAGTTACTTGGTAATAAGAATTCTGAAATTCATTGCCCCTATGCTTCATTAGGTAGCTAATGAATTTCACACATTTCAGGATTTAATCTACCAGACCTACCATTATATTTTTGCATCAGTAAGTATGTGAGTCTATGAAAGCATTAGTAAATGAAAGCTGATATACTTTAATAATGTTAATAGCATTCTTGATTATGTTCAGAGAAAGTAGAATACAATTTCACTGTTTTAATGTCCCATATTTAAATACAGGCACAGAAAAGTCATTTCTTCTGAAAAAAAGATTTCCTTAAATATTTTGTAGGTGGGTTGATTATCACAAAATCTATCATCCATGAACAGAAATTAACTAGATAATTACACATTGTTTTCCTTTTAAGAACTTAATGAAACAAAACAGAAGTTTGAGCAAAGATAAATACTAAAATACCTGATTACTTTTAATTAATCCTTACAACACTAAGAAAATACAGAAATTTAGATCCTTCTAAACTTTGAAAGTTTAGAAAGTTCTTTGAAAACTTTTATATAAATTTTAGACTGAAACAATTGGATTGCCTGCATATTCACTTATGTAGTTAATTGTATTAGTTTTAATTCTGTGGCTTCAGTTTGGGTACTTTCCATTAGTCTAAATATCATTTCTAAATCTAATCTAAGTCTTCATAATTATATTATGAATATTTAAGAAAGTAACTAAATTCAGTAATGCAGTACATATTTTCCACATACAACAAAGGAAATTGAATAAATCAAACATTTTGAAAGATGATTAAATGATTCCAGCAATGAACCCCCCTGTTTTTTCAATTAGTACAATGTTACTGTGAAGTTATGTTTTTATATCATCCAAATGTGAGAGTCTCTGCTGAAAAAAAAAATAATTTAGTTAACTTCTAGTGGCATGTCCATATGCATCCTGCCCTGGGGTCACGGGAGAATCCCGGCTGACTCTGCACCCTCCCTGGTCTGGAACTCACGGTGCTGGCCCATTGCTTCATAAATGTCCTGTTCTACCTCTTCTTAAGGCTCTGATGGCAATAGAGAGGAATCAGAAGATCATTCTCTAATCTGTCTGTCTCCCTAGTCAGCACTTTATGTATATGCCAATACCTATGTTTGTTTGTTTAGGTTTCTAGCAAAACTACACTTAGGTTTCTTACCTGTTTCACACTAAATCCTAAAGAATCTTAATTCTCTTTAGGATAAGTCTTTATTTCTCACATCAGAATTTTACAGATTGTGTAACGTTTTAAAATGCAAAGTAAATGCTCTTCTACATCACGCATACCCTTTCTCACTTAGTGGAAAAAAAATTTCATGAAAACTTCATTTGAGAGGTGATAAGTGTTATATACATAAATACTTCTTTAAAAACTTGACAAACTGGTGAATGCTTTCTGAAGGACCTGCTTTGCAAAGAATAAGGTCTTGCATGCCCTTCTCAGGGCTCAGTCATAGAAGTTCCTTTTTGCTTGGTGTAAGAAACTGGTTTCTTTAGATGTGCTACCAGCTTAATCTGGTTTCTAACTCCCACTCTCTCCAGCAAGGTATAAAGCATGATTAACAGTGTTGAAGAATTACTCACTCAGTGCTTAGCGGAAACCACTTGACAGTTTTCAGTTCAATCTGTTTGATCTGACACTTCTAAAGGAACAGAGTGACCTTCATTAGTGTGATCATATGGAAGTGGTTTTTTAGATAAAAGTGTATAAGCTCTATCCTAGTGAAACAAAACAAAATTAAATCAGACATGCAATAGTTGGAAATAATTACCCTCCAAAAGTATCAAACTACAAAATGAGATTATTGACTGCCTGTGTTTAAAGAAAAAATAAACACATTTAAATCTGTTGAAGTCTCTTATTGCCTGACCTTCTTAGCCTCTGAGAAGCCAGGGAACGTAACATTCTTCCCCTCAGGGCTTTCATGCATTTCATTGCACTTCATCACACCAAAACGACAACTAAAAGCTCTGAGTGCTTCTTCCTGATTCCCCATGTAATATCTTTTTTTTTTTCCTGTTCTTAGAAACTGTAATATTGCACAGTACTATATATGATTGTGGTTCCTTCCTTCTTCCCAGGTATTATTCATTCCCTTGTTTATTTACAGCTTAGTTTGTGTACGTAATTTGTTTTGCTTAATTCTTTTTAAGACATGAGCTTTTTTAAAAAAAATCTGTCATTATGCATTATGATATCTATATGATAAGGAATAATCTTTCTATAAATACCTTAATATATTCATGGTGCATAAAAGCTACATCTGACATCTCATTGGCATAAATGGCATACTTCACATTAACTAGATACTCTGTGTTGCCTCTCCACCATTAATTTGGGGTTTAATGGCTAAATCCTTTCATTACGTTATTAAGGGACCATCTAAGGGACACATAAAATGTCTTAGATGACACGTTATTAGTGGGGGTTTTACATATTTATATACATTAAAGTGTTGCCATAACTTTCTAAGGTCATTGTTTTAAGAAGTATGACTTTTATAAGCCACTGAAAAAGGTGAAGAGCAATACTGCTCTACAAGGAAAGCTAAAGGACAGCTGAACCACAAATGACTCCCCAAGCAGGCTGGCTCCAGCTGTTCTCTGCTGCCTACCCTGTCCCATCCAGCTCCATATAATGGCAGCCTACAGGCAACAGCTTAGGGCATGTTATAACTGTTCCTGCAACTCGTTAAGTACTTCAGCAATTAAAAAAGAAATGTTTCAAACTTATCCTCTCTTGACTCTGCAGCTACAATCCAAATGTTCTCCCTAGGCCAGTCTCTCACAGGTTTGCAGATTGTTCATAAGAACAGAGGCAGCATCTTTTTGTCAAGGGATGTTGTATGATAGACTTTATCAAAGTGATTCCTCTTTGAAGAATAAGACTCAAGTCAGACACCTCCTGTTGTGGAAGGCAGCAGAAGAGAAAGTAGAGCACATTCAGGGAGAAATAACTGAAAAATGAGGAGAACTTTAGCTGAATTCTTTCCCAGTTAAGAAAAAAAATTAGTTTGGCTTATTTGCTTAGAAAAAATACAATAATAGAAAGCAAGGTAACCGCAACATAAGACTACGTTTAAGTGGTATTTTGGCTGTGATTCCCCATGTTTTACAGAGGACTGAGCCAAAATTGAAAGCATCAGAAAGTCTTGCATGCTGTGCATAGTTGATGTGCTTTCTGAATGGTCTTGTAGCCCTATAAAAACGTCTCTTTTTCCTCACAGGTTTGTTGTTTGTTTTTTTTATCGCCATTATGTGGGAAATTATACTGATTAGTGGAAGAAAGGGAAAAGTGTAAAAAAGGTGCAGCAATCTAGAATGTCTGTTTAAATAATCTTTTCTAGTTTCTCCATCATGCCTTTCAGAGGACCAGCTCAGTGTTTACTAATACACACCTAAAATTTTGAGGACTGGAAAAAACTAGTGTTCTGTATAGCCACAAAAGTTTAACTCAACTAAAGTTAATAGGGATAAATGCATAGATTAGTGAAAAGCATATAAGGTAAGATAAAATACTTAAACCATTTACTATCCTGAACATTCAAAGAAAAGTATACTATGGGGCTGCAAGTCCAACAGAAATTAATCCAATCTGAAAATCAGTGCATCAGCAGCTTTGGTAACATGAATTATTCCTTTCTATAATTCTTCTCTTCTCCAGTAGGTCAGAAAGCATTAGTCCCGTTAGTCTTCAAATCTGTAAAACTACAGTGAAAACATTACTTTTATAGGAAAATGTCAATATATTGACAATGATGCTCTTGAAAAGTGCTCTCCTACAGAGCAAAATGAGTGCAGTTTAGGTATTTTGTTGGACAGGGAAAGTAGAGGTTTTCTGCCTCACAAATTCTTTTGCTATTCACTTACTTGTTCATTTTTTTTGAGTGTGTGCTAGAGTCAATGGACTTATCAAAATGGCATGGAATTTATCCTTTTTTCATTTTTGCCTAGGCTAAATATAACTTCTAGTAGTGTGAACTTTATTCCTCCTGTGACTGAAAGCTTCTTCTCAGAGTCCTTTTCTGTTGTTTTCACTGTTGTTATATTATAAACAGCTGAGAGTAAACTCTCTCAGTGAAGTTATATTTGCCTTATCAATGATACAAACTCTTAACAAAGAAAGAGATTATTTTTGTTTGTTTCTTTATTATACCTAAAGTATGAAAAAACCTATAAAAATGTTGTTAATTAACAAAACTGAATCTCAGAGTAGCAGTCTCCTTCACTAGGAGTGGTTTTTCCTCAATACAGTAAATTAATCATAACCAGATTGAGGAATAGATATCTTGTGTTTGATTACTTTAGATGTTGTTTTATGTTTGTTGTTGCTTGTAATAACTTGCAACTCTGAAGTCAGTTCTACAGAATTCCTTTTGTCCACCATATTATAAAATCACTATTGAACATCTGGGGAAGAGTAGAGACAGGCAAAAAAAAAAAAAAAAAAAAAGGAAAGAAATTGAATAGCAACCTTGAAATGACATACTGGTAAAATCTGAACATGCCCTAAATTACTCATTTGAGAGAGTTTAGTGTTGAATGGGACTAGCTGGGACACTTAGCAGTAAGCAAGTGCAAACCTTTTGTGGGAAAATTATAAATAAGACTTCTGCCTGGAGCAGTGTGATTGGGATATGGATGGGGTTTGGGCTTCACTTCAGGAAATAACCTGACGTATAGATTTTGTGTTTCTGACACTCAGTTTAGATTTGTTAATTGTCAAATATTTTTGTGGGCCTTATTCATATAAAACTAGTTAATGACTATGTGGATTGATAAATTATTTCTTTTTCTTAAGTCTGTAAAGAAGATGTCCTGCTTTTCCCAGCTTGCTCCTTTGCAGATTGCTTGGTAAATAATTTCTATACTGAATAATTCAGAATCTTCTAGACATAATTTGAAATACTGATTCTTAAAATAAAGATGTCGTGCTGTTGTCAAATTTAGGGTGAGGGAAGAAAGGAGGAAAATTGGATACAAAAGGGATATGCCACACTAAAACTGAAGACACTAGTCTTTGAAATGTGGAAGGCAAAGGGCTTAGCTGTAGTGAACAATGTAAACTGAGGTGCTTCAGAAACTGCTAAAGTAGGGAGAAAAAGGCTTTTGTCATCATTGCTTATTATTTAAAATTCCTATGCTTCAGTGATATTAACAGTACACATGGAGCCACATTTTTCTGTCTAGGTGTTTCCAATGTGTTGCCACCACATTATGGAGGTGCAATGATACTATAAAGAATAAAGATCAGACTCTGATCTCAGTAATATGCTGTTACAGTGGAGATTGCAGTAAGGACAATTACATTACTTTTTCCTGGAAAAAACTTACCTTTTTTTAGTCATATTAAATGTTCTTACTTAATTTTCTGCATATTTTGCCGTCCTTGAAATAGCTCTTTGCCTTCTTTTCTTTTATACTTTTTTTAATTTAGTGACTATTATTTATTGAGGGCCTTAAATTCAAGGTGCTAACATTTTTATAACATTTTTTTCTTTAATTCTTCTAAGCTTTGGTAAATACTTTTCTGGAACAATTTCATTCACATGCCATTGATTTTTCTATTTTTCTGGGTTTGTGACTCTGTTTCTTATTTATAAGATGGTCTAACTAGTTCCAGGTAGGGGTGACCAAACTTCAGAAGAAATTAATTTTGCCCATGTTGAATTCCTGTCATGGCTAAACCCCAACCAGCAGCCACATCCCACACAGCCCCTCGCTCACTCCCCCACCAGCGGGATCAGGGAAAGAACTGGAAGGATAGAAGCTAGAAAACCTGTGGGTTGAGATAAAGATGGTTTAATAGCAATAGGCAAAGAAAAAGCAAAGAAAACCAAGGAATTAATTCACTGCTTTCCGTGGTCAGGCAGGTGTTCAACTGTCCTCAGGAGTGCAGGGCTACAGTTAACTGGGAAGACAAACTCCATCCCTCCAAATGTCCCCCCTTCCTCCTTCTTTCCCCTGACTTTATTTGCTGAGCACGAGGCCATATGGTCTGGAGTATCCCCATGGTCAGCTGGAGTAACCTGTTCCGGCTGTGTCTGTTCCCAAGCTCCCCTAGACCCCTCACCAGAATGGCAGTATGAGAAGCAGAAATAGCCTCAGCTCTGTGCAAGCCCTGATCAGCAATAACAAAACCATCTCTGGATTATCAATCCTATGTTCAGCACAAATCCAAAACACAGTCCCATACCAGCCACTGTGAAGAAAATTAAGTCTATCCCAGCCAAAACCAGCTTGGTTAAGTGTAAGCCTGAAAGCCCATACACAAAACCTCTATGGTGTTCAGAATACTTTAAAAATAGTCTTTCTGCTGTCCAACATCATTTAATAGCAATTATCTGACCCTTCTTATATGCAGTCAGTATCTCATTAGATGCAGGTGAGGGTTCATGGATTGCTGTGAACAGTTCTAACACAATATACCCTCAAACTGGATTTTCCGAACTTTTTTGTTTGCCATAAATCTGTAAGTGGTATTCACCTTTCCTTCTATAGGAAACACACTCCTAAAGAGTGAACATGAACAAAGTACATCCTTAAGAGACACTGATTTATGCTGTGATTTTCATTTTGGAAGCAAACTTCATATTTTCAGCATTAGAGCCTTTGGGCTTTTTAATTCAAAAATTGATCAATAGTCCACATTCAAATGGGAGCATCATTTAGAAGTTGTAAATTTCTGTAATGAAGGGATTTTTATGTTACATTAAATTATATTGTCATAATTATAAAGACCTCTCATAAATTATTTCTACATGTTTTGTCTTACATACTACTGCACTCTTTAGTACATTGTGGCTTAGAAAGGCCAGATTAATTATGTAGATATCATGGTGTGTTTAGCCACAAGTGAAGTACTTTGTTAAGTGAGTTTGGTCACTCTGGTTCAAGAAAACAACATTTTAATTTTGGGGTTCTTTTGGTTTTTGTTTGTTGTTTAGATTACCTACTAACTTCCCAAATTCTTCATTCCAGTCTGTAATAAAGCAAATGCATTATGCATTATTTTTTTTTGAGGGATATCAGCTGAGTATTTTGTTGAAGCAATGTTTTTCATAGTTTTGGAGCTTGTGTATTCATAGTCACTTGTGTAAATGGGCTCCTGAGATGTCCTGAATACAGTTTTATTTGCACAACCTCACTCTCCTCTTAGGTGGGAGAATTGATCATCATGGAATCCTAGGACTGTTGTAGCTGATGAAAAACTCAGTCTTGCTGCAAAAAGCACAGTCCCTGGAGGAGAACTGCTAATATGTCTTACTAAGATACAGATCTCATGAGAAGTTATGAAACGGATAAATCCATAAATATTTTTATTTTTGGGGGGTAGAAAATATCACCATTTGTTATTAAAAGCAGCTATTATGAAAATTAATATAATTGTAGACTCAGTTTTCTTTCAAAGCAATTCTGCAACAGAGTTTTCGTTCATTCCTCTCCCCTCCCTCCCACCCCCAAAAATCACACTCTCAAACCACCTACACCAACAAAGAAACTTACAATTAAACAAAAATAGACGGGATTTGTGCAAGTATTTTTTCATGGACTGTTGATATAAACAAGCTGTTATACTTTTCTCAGTAAAGTTCCAAAATCTCAAGCTTGCCAGGAACCAGAAGATAATGCTGAATGTCTCAGAGTCTAAAGGGGATGGATCTCAAGCAGTGGCTTGCAAGAAATAGATGGCAGCTGTTTTCTATGTGCCAGTGACACTGGAAAGTCTTTGGGCAGTCTTTGTTTCCTAAACCTCCGGCACCATCCTTGAGCCACAGGCTGTAGCCCAAGCAGGGAGATTTTGCTCACTCAGCTCATTTCTGTTTCACCCTTCTTGTAGACCACAACCTCTTTGTTTCAAGTATACCCTAAAGCTTTCACCAGAAATCCTTGCCCAGAGACGGCAGAGAAATGAGTGTTTTGTGACGCCAGTATATAGCTTCCCAAAATGAGGGGTTAGATTTGCTTCAGATTAAATTTAAGTATTTGGGCCTTAGGCTATCCTTGCTGTACTCTGATTGTGCTTTGTGTTTTCCAGTTCTGTTTCTTCAGTTCCTTTTGCTTTTCTTAAACATGCTGCTATGTGTGCTTACTCACAGTTTTTCTCCCTAGGCTTGAGCAGGGGATGCTGAAAGGTTTTCTTCTCTCTCTCTAAACCAAACCTCAGCTGAGTCCATGGAAAGATCTTTATCCCTTCTTCTGGAAGAAGGAAGAGCACTGATAGGTAGAAGTCTCTTTTCCCTGCTGAAGCATTTCTCATTCTGATCTTTAGACTGCACCATTCTGGAATCAGCCTTGCAGTGAGAGACTCAGTGTTGGAACTACCACTTGATGATAATTTCAGTTGCCTTCTGAGTA
This sequence comes from Poliocrania exsul, assembly GCA_035041345.1. Taxonomy (NCBI): domain Eukaryota; kingdom Metazoa; phylum Chordata; class Aves; order Passeriformes; family Thamnophilidae; genus Poliocrania; species Poliocrania exsul. The sequence continues at coordinate 109,567,920 of JAWWLZ010000001.1, read as the reverse complement.
CTCTGGAAATCACTGTTCCCCTCCCTAGAAGGCCTGTGAATTTTCAATACAGCGAGGCAGTCTTCATGAAAATATTGAGAATATAGTTTGTGCTGACTAAATATATAAACAGATATAAAAATGCCTATTTCTTCATGCAGAGCACAGATTTTATTGTTTGTGGAGTTTTGGGTTTTTGTTTATATTTTGTCAAACTTCAACTGCTTGGAAAACTAGTCTTTGGTGTTTTATTCTACTATGGATGAGTCTGATGCTGGATGCTAGCCAATAGTGATTCTCTGTTTTAACAAATCACATTTCTTTCTAATAGTGGATAAAGCTAATTGTTATTTTATAATCATCATGAGCATATGAGAAAGTTTTTTAGCCTGTACAGTTTGCTAACATTTGCTTTAATGAAATAAATAAGTATAGCCATTAATTGTATCTTGCAATAAACCTTAACTAATATTACTGGTGTCCCTAAAGGACTTTTTCCTTGAGAAAATCTTAAACCTTGTGTTGTTCTGGTAAGAATGAAAGATTATTGCTGATACTTTTTCTCAAATATGATCCTGTTTCATAATGCTTTTTAAAGTATGAACCTGTCATTTCTGGCTGCATATGCATCAAAGCATGTACCATAGTGTCATACTGTGTGACCCAGAACAGTTTATCTGTTCTTTTTTGTGCAATTGTAGCTTAAAAGTACAGGAGCTCTTCAGTAGAGTCAGTTCTAGAAAGAATTGAATATTATTTTTAACCTCCGTTAGAGAAAGAAAAAAAGAAAAAAGAAAGAAAAAAGTATTTTAAATGGTTCAGCTTTTGTTTTTCCTTTGTGTTTTACCAGTTGAAAAGATCCAGAGCCAGTGGGATGAAGTGCATGGATACCTCCAAAGCCGGAGACAGCAGCTTTATGAGATGTTAAAGGATTCAACACAGTGGCTGGAAGCTAAACAGGAAGCTGAGCAGGTTCTTGAACAAGCAAAAGCTAAGCTTGAGTCATGGAAAGAAATTTCCTACACTGTGGAAGCTCTGAAAAAGCAGAACACTGAGCTTAAGGTCAGTGACTATTAAAATATTTCCATTTGAGTTAATTAGATCATTAAAGAAAATGTCCTCTAAATGCTGTCCTCTAACCATGGACAGTGCACATTGAGAACAATCTTCCACAATAAATTAGAAAGAAATTACTTACAAAGTCTAAAATATGTGTCACATAATCCTTGAATATGAAATTGGTCTTAACTTACCAGTCATAGCAAATAGCTGGCTGATCTTGCAGGAAAATACCTACCTTTTCAGCACAAGTATTTCTACTGTGCTCAACAGCCTCAGCTGAACTGGTCCTGCAGACTGGGAAATCCTGTAGCACTGGTTTGGGTGTCTGCACTGTTAATGGAGTGGTAGAGGTTGTCCGCAAGTAGTTGAGAAAAATGGGGAAAAAACCCCAAAATTATGTGGAGACATTTTGAAAATCAAGCATTTTAAATTTGCCATGAGATAGTCTCACTGGGTTCAGCTTTGGCAAGGTTATTAACTGAAAAAGAACATGAATTGTCTGCTGTTGTGATTTTAGCACGTTACCACATTCTGGGTGCTAAAACATGTGCGTCAGTTGACTTATATAGCTGAGCTCTACCTCAAGTGCTAGTGCAAATACTCTCTTTTGCGTCAGATTTTAAGTTTCTTGTACTGGAAGCAGTCATACTTTGGTGACATTATTCATGAATAAATTTTGAGAACTGCTGTTTAAGATTAATATCTCATTTTCTAGTTGGGGAAAACCAAGATTGAAACCAACCAATCGATCAGCCTTTTAAAGTGAGTCCTGCTCTATGGGAGAATAATTACATAACTATTTTTCTGATATGTTCTCCTGTCCTGCATATCAGATTTTTCTGATTTTTTTCCAATTCCTACCACTCAACTATTTGGTTAAGGTTTGTGGACTTAAAACAGTCTTATTTACGTAGCTGAATGGTAATGAACTACTGTGAATAGTGGTTTTTGCTTGAGGAGAAAGTATATGTATAACTTCATGATTGGTCTTCAGCTACCTCTATCATTGGTTAGTTATTGCCTTTTTTTTTTTTTCCTTGCTTGTAAGAAGCTTAAAAATGTTCATCAGCCTATGGTTTTAGGGCTGAGGTGTGGCTAAGTTTTCTCTTTTAAGATTGTAACCTAAGGGTCATTGCTTGGGAAGGGTGTATTATGGTAAACAAGGGCAATCACTCACTAATGTATCGGAAAGAGTTATAGATCATGTATACCACTGTCATTCAGCATACAGGACTCCCATTTGTCACTGTCTTCCTGCAGAGATAGAGTCCTCGCTTCTGCCCAGTGTTTGTTTAAAAAAACCAGATAAGCTTCAACAAAGTCAATGTCCCAGCTCTACAAAGACTCAATTAACAAAAAAAAACAGTTCTGTGCAAACACAGTCTTATGTTATTGTGTTGCAGTGTCTTATGTCTCAAACACAAATTACTTAACTAGGAAGATAACTGAAAAGATTGCTTTAGAAATGGATTTTGTGTCCACTTTTTTACAAGAATGTGTGAAGTTTAGATGAGGTCACTTTAAGAGTTCATGCTTTTTGAAAAAGTTTTTATGGGTTTTTCGGATCATCATTATTCAAGGAGAGAAACAAGAACATATCATTCCTCTTCTCCATCCCCAAAGTGACAGAGAAAGAATACTGCTATACTTATTCAAGGAATGTGTCTCTATGTATAACAGTTTCTGAATGTAGACCTGCAGACTCTCTTCCCTTTTTCCTTGTAGCACTGGAGCTATCTGTATCCTCGGCCATGCCCATCACAGTCTGCATTCAATGCGATATGTTGTGTCAAGTTACAGACTCTAGTTTATAATTTCAGTGTCACAGCTAGTCCATCTTAATTTGTGCCCTCATGATGATTTGAACATCAACAGGCTCTGCTCTTCCAGGGTTATTTAGTTTCATTGATTTGGTTTTGCCTAGTCTTTCTGCCCCAAGTCTAGAAGAAATTCACCTCTCTCTTAGAGAATGGGAGGTAGATGGGGTAAGGGGTTTCTTTTTTTTTTTTTCCTTCTCCTTTTTGTTCTTCTTTTGTGCCAGCCTTCCTAGAGGAATTATCTTTGTCTGCTGTAATTCCTATTGTGTGAAATCCCTCATGAAAGCTTCTCAGATGTGAGAGCATCAGCTGTTGTGTTCATGCTTGAGATAAGGGGTCATGAATTCTAAGGAGAATGGATTTTTTTTTTAATTCAACAGCTTTATGTTTCTTCTCTATAGTACTATCTAAACTGAAGGACCTAGAAATACATCAAGTTCTCAAAATAATGCTTTCCGGGCTTCTTTGCCAAACACATATATTTTGATGATGTCCCCTGAAGCTGTAGAGTAAGTGTGCTGTCTTCTGGCTTGCTGCTACACTGATGAGAAGGAAGTTGTCATTTCTATTCATTTGTGTTGAGGCAAAGACAGAGGTCAGTGTGATACTTTAATAAATTCTTCAGACATATTAATTTTGTCAGCTTTGTATCTCAACACAGCTTGGTGTGAGAAAGTGGTCACCAAGTGTTCTGATTTGCTTGTTAAATGTTATAGGTCTGCCTAAAGACTGCTGGGTCAATGTGTAAATTTGCCTTTACTCCTAGGGAGCTTGTAACCAGTGCTTGGGTTAGTACCTTTTCTAGAGCATCCTTATACATGAGCAAATGGTAAACTCAGCAATACCTGTATTTTGGTTATTCATTTTTTTACAATGTCAGCATAAACCACTGGCTTGTATTTGGCCAGTGATGTTTTTAATAGAATTTGACAATTTTGTTTCTGACATTTTAAAGAGAGCTAACAAGGTATTATAGCTAATAATTAACATTTTATCATTTGAATCAGAAATTAATTCAAAGATAATTTTTTGAGGATTGAAACTTTTTTTTTCTTTTTGTTACCTTTTTTTTTTTTTGTTTGATATTTGAGAATTAAATTGGTATTATTTCTGGAGAATCAGAATATGGCAATCCAGTGAATGAGAGTCTTTACCCATTAAGCCCTCTTTGTTGTTGTTCATTAGGTGATGACTGCAGATGGTTAACTCAGCAGGCTGAAGGTTATAGGTGTATAAATAGCACACAATCACACCCTCAGCTCCTTCCATCATCAAGTCATCAGAACAGAAGCTAGAGAAAAACTGGTCTCCTCTTAATAGGATATTGAGCTGATGTTTAAAAAAAAAAAAAACAAAGAAAAACAAAATTAAAATCAAAACCCCTTCCAAATCCCCATATCAAAGAAAACCAAACAAAACTGCTACATTTTCCCATTCACTCCTTGACTCTTTGTTTTGGTAAGAGCTAGTGAGGCATCTCTTCTCCCTCTGTACCAGTTTAGCTGGGGTGACCGAAGTGAAGAGAAGGAAGGATGCAGAACCATGTTTCATTCCTTTCCTTCCCTGACCAATTATTTCTCATTCATCTAGACAGGAAATTAAATAGCAGCCTGGTTGCTTCCCCTGCTCTGTTAGCACTCAGAAGGCCAGGCAGGTTTCCTCTGGCATAGCCTGGTGGGTGAACGTTATGCCTTGAATTTGAGGATAAGACTGAGGCTGTCCTCCTTGCCTTTGTTGGCTTCCTGCAGGGAAGGAACTTATTAGGTACTTTTTTCCACTCCTTGTGGACTACTATAGGATGAAGTGCAGTCTCAACATTTTGTGGATTTTTATTTTTCCAGGGCTGACAGTGTACAGTATTGACTTTAGTAAAACAATAATTAAGTTAATGTTACTGAAAGCAATGCAGACATTGAAACAGAATCCCTTGATTTAAAAAAAAATAAAATATATATACATAAATAAAACATGCTACAGATACACAGAAAAAGGAAAGAAGGACAGCCTGATTTTCCAGATTTGTGATATATACACAGAACTGGATATTGTTGTACATACATATTGCTGTATTTGAACTATTATGCATCCTTAATTTTGTTCCACTGGGCAGTTCTGGGATAGAAGAAAGCCCAGTGCTAAATTCATTACTTGTTTTTAATCAAGGATCCTTAATTACACAGATTTTCTTCCTATTAAAATCAACTAGTGTCTTCTAATTAAATATTATAAATATATTTATACCTAAGTAGCATGATAAATACACAACCTTAATTCTTTAAGCCTTTTAATAAACTCAGCAAATTCCAGTGATAACACAGACAAAACAAAGAGAAGGCTTAAAAAAATCAGAAAGAAATTGAGGTAATGAAGCATTTTCCTTTAAAGAAAATACAAATGTGTTCTTAAGTAGCTAAAAGATAAATGAGGCATAAAAATATATGAGGGAAAAGAGGGGCAAAACAAATAGTGCACTGAATTTAATTCTGAAGTATATATTATAGTCATATAAGATGGCAGTTAGTGGGTCTCTGGTAGGACAGACAGGTAAAACATGTACCACAACACTTTGTTCTCAGTGTCTGTGCACAGAGCAAAGTTGAAGCATGCACTCCTCAAAGCTGTTGAAAAATTACATAGCAATTTCCAGTAAAATAGAAAATACAAATTGTTTCCATCAGCAAAGCTCTCTATATTCATCATTTGTTTCCTGAGTGATGACCTAGTGTTGTAGTGTCAGGAAGTTAATGGATTAATGTCAAAGTTAAGGGTGAGAACACATTTGGAAATAAACTTGAAATGGATCTTTCCCTTCTTTTTTATTATAAAACAAGGTTTGAAACCTTTTATAAGGTCATTTATTTTCACATGGGACTGGGCAAAAAGAACTTTTCTTTCAAAGTAAAGTTTACAGACCATTCATTTACAATCCAGGCAAAATGTTATGGCAACTATGCTAGGTAAAGCAGTGAACAGTCAGTCTGCTTGATTCTTTGGCTGGAGCTAAAGTAGCTACAGGTCTGGGTAATTTTAAACAAAAAGAAAAGTAGAGTATAAGATGGGTAGACCTAGATGTAGAATAGGTGCTTACTACAAAAGATTTCAAAGCTAGAAATTATCATTACTGTAGAATTTAAAATTTTATTATATATATTATATTTGTTTAAATATTAATATTTATGTGTTTAATGTGCATAACTGGCAGGGAAGGAGCTCAGTTGGGAGACTATTTCCAAAACAAGCACCTGCCTCTATCTTCCTCAAAGAAATAGTAGTGGTTTTCCACAAAATTGTCACCTCTCCTGACTAGCTCTCCTTACTTAATAGAGGGGAATGACTTCTTCTAGCACAAGGAAACCCAACTATAGCATGTTCAGATGGTTTTGGAGTTGGGGCTGGTAGCCTCCTCCTAATGTTTGGTGGGTAGAAATGGAATTCCTTGTTCAAAACAGTCAAGTTGTTGTTTTGGTACCTGAAGTTTTCTGGTGCACAGTAACTGAGTGTTCTGCCCTCTCAGGAAGGAATAATACAGGAAATAGAGACAATACATGTTTACAGTTTTAAATTATGGAGAGGTCCTAGAGATGTTGAAGTAGCTTTTAGAAAGGTAAGAGTTTGGGGATAAAATTAAAACACTCCAAAACTCCATCTGGACTCTATTCAAAGATCAAGTACATTTTCATCCCAGTTTTAGTCAAAATAATGTTACAGACCTTCTGAGAGTAAAACATAAATGCATAAAATACTCAAAATTCATTTATTTTTACTTAGGATTTAGACTTTTTCATCAGGGATTACATATGTAAGTTCAGATTTCTGTGGAGAATTCCTTATCTGAGTCAAAACAAGATTTCAAAAGGAATACTGCTTTGGGATAATAAGGGGGAAAAAGCTATTTTTTCTAACAGGCATTTCCCAATTTGTGTATGAAAGGACAACAATAAAGATGGCCAGATATTATTGTTTATTTTTTTCAATAGCTTCAAATGTTTACATCCAACTTACTATTTCTATTCACAAATGCAAGTTTTTTCTACTTGAGTTGTCCATTTTATTGGCTAGTTGGAGTCTGCCTAGCACAAAAGAATAAGTACACAATTGATTATCTTTGCTTTTTTATTTTGTTGGTACACATTATGGATTAAATATGCAGCTTCAGTGCATTGATATGAAAATTTGCTCTGAGAAAGAGACTAGCAGGAAAGCTCCTGAGAGCTGGCTGAACGAGTGTTCTGGATTTCCTGACCTGCTCATGTAGGGAGGCATCTGGCAGAGGTGGAGAGGAGAGAAGAAAAAGAGGAAAGAAAAAGGAGAGGAAAGGGAGAAACAAAGAACAACCAAGATTTGAAAAGCTTCCTTAATACTGAGAACTGTAAATTAGCATTATACAGATGTTAATAGGTTTACCAGAATTTTGGTGTATTGCAGATTTAGTGCTGTTCCAGTAGATGGCACTAATTACATAAACAATTTGCCAAAATGAACTGAATTGTAAGAAATAACCTTAAAGCACAGGTCTTAATTGTCCAAATCTCACTATCATTTCACAGTATAAAAAAGAAAATTAGTCAGAACATATTATTTCATTGTATTTCCTGTGTCAGTATAATTCAACATCACAAACAGTCATGGTTTGCATAATGCAAAATACTGCATCCCTCTACTTAACGTCTCAGAAAAAATAATAATCAATGTTCTAATAATGTTTATCATCTTGAGCTGTCATGTCTTATCCAGCATTTAGGAATTTTTTGCTCAGTTCTTTCATAGTTTAGAAGTAGTCCTGTGGTCTTACAACTAAAAGAACTTAAAACATAGAAAGATTGACCTTCAATACCAGTAAATCTGAGGAAGTCTCTCTTGTTTTCTTATATTGATGGTGTAAATTGTTCATCTCCTCCTCCAATAATCAACCAATGTATCTGATCCTTTTACGTTGCCCTGATGGTTATTCTTTCTTTCTCTTTTTACTTCAGCAATTTTCAAAAGAAATACGACAATGGCAAATAAATGTAGATGTGGCAAATGACATGGCACTTAAGCTGCTCCGCGATTATTCGGCAGATGACACCAGGAAAGTCCAGCTGATGACAGATAACATTAATGCTGCGTGGGCTGCCATTAATAAAAGGTAGAATATGAATTCTGTTATTACATTTGTAGTTAAATTTCATTCACATTCATTGTCCAGTCTTGGTTGGAGATTACAGAAGATACTACTTTTGCAAATTACATGACTATACTGAAGAAGTATCATCAAACTTTTGTAAAAGTTTTTGGAAATATGTCTTTGGAATGCCATTTAATTCTCTCAAAAAAATATCTCTTCCTGACAATTCTCCTCTGCTGTAAACAGTTGCCAGCTAACTTCAGCTGAGAGGTGATATATTTTAAATATTTAAAACTGTTTCATATATCTAAGTACCATCTCCACATTGCAATCACAATAGTGATTTTGACTTATAAACCAAATCCGAAAATTACAGACATATCATATTGAAGCAGATTCAAAGTAGAAATGTCATCCAGCACCTTTGAAGCAAATCTCTAGTCAAGACAGTTTGTATTATATCATTGACTGCATTCTTGATTACATTTCACAGTCTTGCAGTGTTTGGTTCAGATACCAATTCTTCACTACAAGCAATTTTTTTTTATTTTTTTTTAGCTTGTCACCAAATTGTGAATCATCCAATATGGAATCTAATAAATTAGAATATATTGCAGTAAAAATTACTTTCTTTTTTACAATAAAAGAGTTTTATATCATTGCACATTAGATGAGATGTGTAAATATTATATGAAAGTTGTTTCAATCACTATCTTGGATTAAGCTTTTCAGTTTATAAGTGAAACCAGAAATTAATTAGATCTTAACATATTTTTAATTAAGGTCCATGAGCAAGGCCAGAAAAGTCAGTTTAGTTAAATATGCAGTAAATTCCGTAGATCTTGCATAATGGCAGTTGCTTAAATCACTGATAACTACAGAATTTTATTGCCACTTTTTATTTAATTTGATATTTGAATGAATGAGGCACTTTAACAGCAGTTTTTCTGAAGCAGATTTACCACTGACTTAAGACCCTGTTCAAATGAGAGAAGGGATATTATTGATGTTCACTGAAGGAAAGGCACACAATAATGTGAAAGCTTTTTATTTTTAACAAGAACAATAACTAAACTGAGAGTTTAGTATAAACATTCAATTAGTATCTGCTTGCATTTGCCCTGTTATAATAGTAGGCCTTATAGCCCTATTAGTTTTAGGCATATTTTCAAGAAAATAATGTTTTGCTCTCTGTGGTGTGAGAAGCAGTTTGAGGGGAACAGCTGCTCCTGGATGAGAAAGTCTGGGTGTCTAATGCTCAAAACCATTCCCTATGAGTAGATAAAATCAGTAGGTCAGAAGGGTCAGATGGGAGAAACAAAGCAAAGATCTTATGCCTGTATTTAGAACTATAGCCCCTGCTTGGTGAGAAGTCCAGGACATGTCTGTAGCTGCTGTGGATGCTCATGTAGTAACTGTACCTAAGAGAGCATCTTTACATCTGTTAATGCTTCGGGCACAAGCCCAGATGTGTGTAATGTTGCCCAAATGTGAGAATTGCCATTCTTGCATGGACTCAGACAAATACTAGGCTGAGAGAGAGTACAAAATCTACAAGTCACATTCCTTGCAAGCTTCTCCAAAATGCACAGACATTACATGTCATATGAATCACTGTAATAAATGTTTTATGTCTTAGAAAAGAGCTGTTTAGGTGACTGAGTTGTCATTTCACTTTAAGAATTACAAAAGGATAAGAGTAAGCTTGGACAGGTAACTTTGAAACTAGTGTTTCCTAGTTTTTGATTGTATGATGTTACTACCTTTCTAATACATTCTTAATTCAGTGTTTTGTATACAATTTTTGTAAGACTTCTCATAGTTTGGGAACTTGAAAGAGAAGCATGCTGCAAACAGTAGTTGATAACCTTCTCTAAGGGCTGGATCACAATTCTGTCTGTCTTTGTGAGACTGATAAATGTGGACATAAGAAGGTGTCAAGTCAGCACAAGACCTCTAGTTGAAAGATTTTCTGCATGTGTAGATTTTTCAGGTTTCTTTCAAGCAGTGTCCAGGCCTTTTGCTCAGACAGCAGCTCCTGAGTGCGATCTTTAAAGAACATCCTAGGTTTCTGGAGGGATTTAAAAGCTGTGTAGATGTGAGACATGGGGCCGTGTTTTAGAGATGGGTTTGGCAGCATTGGGTTAACAGTTGGTCCAGATAATCTTAGAGGTGTTTTCTAAGCTAAATGATTCTGTGATTCTGTGATTCATTTGTTAAACAACTGTGTGGAAAGAGATGGTGGAGTCTGTGGTACTTTGGATGACTTAAATACCAATTTGTTCTGGTTTCTTGTAGGATTTTCAACTTCAATCCTTCTATGCTTCAGCTTTCAGGTTATTGCTTAGAGAAAAAAAATGAGGTTTTATGGTTTTGGGGATCTTTTGAACTATAAAAGACTATTTGCTGAGTGTAAAGGAGACATCTGAATTCTTTTGTCACTGTCTCCAAGAAGGGCTAGTCTTCCACTGAGAGGGGTATGCAATGATTTCACATATATCCATGTATATTATTTTCATCTGGACCATGACTAGTTCTCTGATGACTTGGTGACCTTACAGAGATTCAGAAATACATTTCAAATAATGTTCTTGACCATTTCTCTAGTATTTTGGAAACAGTTTTATCACTGATTATGGCACTGTTTAAGTCCAAGAGGAAAAACTCAGCTAAAGATTTTGCTTTCTGCTCTTTATATTGCTAATTTAAATGCCCTAATTAATTTGTGAATATTTTCTTTTAAAAAGAAAACCTAAGAGTTGCTTGCATTGTTTTGAACTGGTTTTTCTTTTGCCTCTCCTTAATATCAGAATTATACATCGGTGTAAAAAAATTTGAAACCTACACGTCCATGAACCAGGTTACTAAAACAACAGGCAGACAAGTAGCAGTAAAATTCCACTTTGCCTGTTGGTAATAGTTGCCAAAGCAAGAACTTCAGTCATTAAGGCAACATCTGCTCACTTGTGCTTTGTTTTGCTTAAGTAGATTTGCAGCTGATTGCTGCGTGTTTACCTTTTGCCTTACCGTTGTGTTTTATAACATTGAACTATAAAGAATCCCATTCTAACTCCTTTAACAGCCGAGGTGGTGAATGCTTGATGGTTGCTTCACTTTTTTCCCCTTGCCACTTTTTAATTTTTACTTTTGTTGTTGATACAGCAAAGATACACTTAAAAAGCATATGAACTGATCATTTGGGCAAAAGCCAGAGTGATTTGTAAACAGACGTCTTCCTCTTCTCGTTAGAAGCATTGACTTTCCAAGAAATAACTGTATTATTTAAGCTGAGGCAATTAAAGAGAAAGTGATTTGTATTGCTTGCATTGACAAAAATCTAACAGATGAACTGAAGTGGTCTCAAGAACAGAAAAATATGCAATGATGGAAGCAACCATTAGAAATTTACTATGTTAAAAAATGTTTGTTATGGTAATATTATGTTACTGCCTCCTTTTGTGGGAACTCATATTTTATGTGAATTATTATATAAAAACATAAACAGTTTCTTAAAATTGCCTTTCTTGGGAATGCACCAAATGTGCCAAATATCGCAAGCTTAAATATAAAGCTAAAAAGGGATTTAGATCTTTCTTACCTGGAGCATATACCATGACAATAATTGCATAGCTTGCTCTGAGAGTTGTTTAATATTCCAACTCACCACTGTCTAATAGACATCTTGGAATTTTCACATGACCTACCAGTTCCTGTGCTCAGTTCCAGTGGAGATCAGGCCACAGAGTAGGTATTGAGAGCTTTCAATGCTCAAGATACTTTTTTTGGCTCCTGAGATAAGAGAGAGGGCAGTATCAGACCTGGGAGCCACCTCTGAAGAACTTATACACTCATTCAGGCTTGGACTGCTCAAGTCAAGCAGCAAAGGACTTCCAAGCAAACTCATTAATTTCTTTCCTTTCTTCTGTTGTTTTGAAGCTTTGTTGGCATTCCTAAAATCAGTGTAGATCCATGAGTATGAACAGCTAATATAATTCTTTGTGCAGGCACACTTTCATTGAGCACAGTGAAACAACTAAGTTGAAAATGTAAATGTAAGTGGCCATGGGAACCTTGTTTACATGCAAGTCTGTTTACACCTCTGTGCCTCCAGTTGCTGTCCTGGCTGTAGAGCTGCGTCTGTGTGGGTGTGAGCAACAAATCCTTGCAAATGTACAACTTCAGATGAAGATGACAGATGTCATTTCCTGGTGTAAATTTATCCCCCCCTGCCACTCCTCACCCCACTCCACCCCCTCCCTCCCCCCCCCCCCAAAAAAAAAAGATAATTTCCACTTTTATCGTCATATTGTGTTAATTTTTTGATTTTTTTAAAAATAATTTTGCCAGGATCATGAAAGTAGAAAGCCTGCTTCTTTAAAACAATGTCATAATAAAGCTTGTTATTTACAGCAATTTAGCAATGGATACTAATTTAAAATTGCAAAGACTGCTGGAAAACGTTGTAATTGTATGGCCATTCTTTTGTGTAGAGAATAACATTTATCTTTGTTGCCCCTACTATTTAAAAAAGCAAATTTTCATTCTAGATGATTGTCAGATGCTGTCTTTGAAAACTTGGCTTAATTTTAATTATTTAAAACTTAAGTACTTCTACTTAATCACTAAAACTATACACACTGAATGAAAAGGTCTCAGGTATCACAGCTGAGTCTGTGTCAAGGACCAAATTATTTTATACATCATGTTTTCTCTGAAGAACTAATGTATCTCTGTTGACTATTGTTTTGAATAGAAGACACAAAATTTTCAAAAAAACATTTAAAATGGAACTGTTTTGCAAACTATGAATTTTATAAAGAATTCTCAAGTCTTTCTTATTAGACAAAAAACCCTTTAATTTTCATGAAACTAATTTGTCAGTACATCACTCCATGCTTCTCAGAAGCTAATCTCCAACAGAGTTTGTAATATCAGCAAACTAAAGAAAAACTCTCTATTAGCTGCTTGTGATGCCAAAATGTTAGGCCTTGTCTATTTAAAATATGGATATCTTTGAAGTTACCTAAGAGTTGTTTTCAGATAAGGGATAAAATATTTTTTTGTTTTCTTTGTTCTGTTCTGTTACCTTTATTTTAAAGAAAAGAGTGCATGCTCAAAAAATTACTATAAGGGTGGGAATGGCAAGGTTTAGGTGCTCTGATATATATGTTGCTACTTATGTCATCCTTTAATATATCCATGTTTAACAGCATATCTAAAAAGCCATGTGGTGCAGATGGATTATTTTATGATGATAGATAAAAGAAAGGCTACCTATTTGAAAGACATTCTACTAACTGCCTACACTCTCAAACAAATATTTGGGTACAAAATATAATCTCAAGTTTATCAGCAATGACATCACTTAATATTGCTTTGCTATTTTTTCTTCCTAATGCCGCAAAAATGATGAAATTTCATCCACGTATAGGAAAAAAAATTATAAAAATACATGAATAAAACTGACAGATGGAGCTCCTGTAATCAGGAGATCTTGAAAGTCATCTTAGCTGCTTATATTCTAGTTTTATCTTAGCTCTGCACTCAGCTGACCATATGTTTTTTGTGCAGTACTGACATAAGTATGTGGATCCAAGATGAGACTTCAATTGATGGTAGCAGATCTTTGTGGTTTACTTTGTGAGAGGATAGTACTGGATACTTGATGCTTTCAGAATGCTGGTAGGATGCACTGAAAACACAATGTTTCTCAAAATACTCTGTGATTCATCATTTCCACATTTGTGAACATATTCCTGTGCTTTTTGAGAAACTCCTTCAGGACTAAAAAGAGGAAAGAGTTCTTAAGTTATTTCAGGAGAGGGGAACATCAGTAATATAGTGCTTGACAAAAAGGATCTATGGATCCTTGTGACTTCAGGGACATGTATCTTAAGGTTTTTAACACCAGTCTGAATAACCTTTATTTTCCCATCACTTGACTATAGCTATTCTAGTACCTTTATCACTTCCAGAAAGGCAATAGATCATCAGTAGGTCTGCTATGTCCTCACACACAGAAACAGAAATGAACTAAGAGCGAGAACTGTTGTTGTTTTTAAATTAAGTGGGTTTTTTTCAGCTTGTCTGTCCCACAAAGTATTTGCTTAGGTATCTAGACACTGTGAATTTGGCTCATTGTGAGTTTAGTAGTTAAGGTTTTTAAATGTAATCTAATAGTAATGATGAAACTATAGACAATTTAAAAAGAGGATAGGACTGGCATTTTGCAAAGGGCCTTCAGCTTCCAATACTGAGAGCAAGTTAACAATAAAAGCTAAACAGGAAAAGTGCAAGCAGAATGTTTGTAAGACTGTTCCTTACCAATCACAGTTACTATTTCCATTATTTTTTCAGTTTCTTGGTCTATATTTTAGTCTTGACTGAAACAGAATTCTGTTGCTTTCTTCAAACTTGCTGTGTGTTAAATGCTGTTTATCCTTTCTTGTGAAAATGAGGACAGTTCTCATGTTGTTGTGAAATCCAACTGGACAAAATCACTAAATAGTTACAGCACAGAATTCTAAAAAGGGAGAGCAGTTTTGTGGACAAAGCTGAATCATAATCAGAGCTTAATGTGGGCATTTCAAATTAAGACTCCACTTGAGAAATCTTACTCTTCTGCATTTGCAGGAGATGCAGGAGGAGCAAGGTACTAAGGCAGACTAAGATTTTGTGAGAGAAAGAACAGAAATGTCAAATTTTGTTCCTACTCCATTAGAAGATTAAGACAAATGTATTGTTCTTTTTTTAAAGGTGAGTTTTTTGGAAGTAATTAGAAAGTTTTAGTCTCTATTTGAACAAGAACTGAAGCTAATGCTCTGTGCCCTGAAAGTGCAACCTTAAATCTATTTCCTATTAGTCTGCAGATAAACTAACAAACTATAGCAAATTATTGCTGTCATCCAAAGCTCATGGAACAAATTATTATCTTTCCCCTCAACAGGCTTCTTATCAGACTTCATGTCCTTTAAAACAAACTGAACAGAAATTAATAAGGCTGATGGACCAGCAGAGTGCCAGCAAAAAGGAATATGACCTTAGTTGTCATCTTTTGTTTGCATTGTTATTCTTGTGATAGCCTTGGTTGTTTGTTTTTTTTTTGTTTTGTTTTGTTTTGGGTTTTTTCCCTGGTGTTTTCCATGGATTTTTGTATAGCTTCTGCTCAGCTGCTGTTCAGGCAGTCTAAGCTTCCCACTCACTGGCTTGTCAGTCATGCTTGAAACTGAGGATAATTCCATCTGCCTGTTAAATGCTGACTTTTTTGAAGATACCTCCAAATGTGTCAATTTGACACATTCCTTGCTTGCTTTTTTGTTGTGTGGCTCTGTTTTAACTGGGGCTGAAATTTGAATCACATGTTTTTATATAAACTCACAAAGAAATGGACAAACGACAACAAGTTGCCGTTTTCCGTGATGAGAACCAGTGGCAGGAGAGGTTGATGGTCATGGCTTTTGCAGAGACCTGTGCAAGTGGAGATACAGGGGGCAGATTGGAAAGCAGAAGAATTAGCAATGAGGTTTTCTTGCATGGTGAGAAATGACTGAGGAGCAATGAAATTCAACTGATAAAAGTTAAGGATAGAGCTTTTATGGAATATCTGATATGGCTGAGTAAAAGAGAAAACTGTAAGTAAGCAAGGAATTTGTGAAAAGGAACAGATCAGTCTGTTCATGTTGCATTTATCATCCAGTATCAATCATATCTTGACCAATAACCCAAATTTAACTGACTTGTGATATGTTTCCTGAAAAATTTAAAAAACATAGAGCTCTTGCCCAGCTGCTAAGTCTTACATCTCTTGCAAACCATAAAAAATATTATCTCCTGCAAATGATAAGAAATAATAGCTCTTGGAATTATCACTCTAGCTGCCGTGGCTGCAGATTCCTCCTTTGTGCAAGATAATAATCAGTTATATATCTAATAACTATCTGCTTAAGCACAGTAGGGCCCTGTGGCAATGAATGATACAGGTCTACTTTTTGTGGATGAAGGAAGAAAAGAATTATTATTTTTATCTGTTTAAAATGTGCCACCTACTTCTGAGATTCCATATGTTTACCTGACACAGTATTATGGTAAAAACAAAGTTTTTTGAAGTACCTAAAGGTTCAGGCTTGCAACTCCCATTTCCCACTTTCTACATTTTATCTTACTAGTAATACATTATTTCTATTTTCCTTATTTTCCTTTGCTTCTTGTTTTTTCCCCCACTGCTTATATAATTTCATACTTTTAAATTCATTTTGAGTTAGATTTGGGTCTAATTTAGTGAGATTTTTTTAAATCTGACTTGGATGTTTTTTCTGCATCCCACAACATAACTTATATATGCTGATTTTGGTTATTTTTTTGTTTTAAAATCTGAAATACCTGCTGCTGTTTATTATCAGTAATGGTAAACAGTTCAGAAATTTCCCTGAGTTCTTGGTGCCTGGAGCATGTCCAAGGTTGATGCTTCAGCTGTGTTAATTAATTACTAATGGTGTCTGTTGATGAACCATTTCCAAGAGGGTAAATTTATTTTTGTGGTAGTTGACCTTTAAGTTTTGCAGTGTGTTTTTACTCCAAGGGATGGGAGACAGTTCTTCTAGGGCTTGTCCTCTCTCTCTGTTCCTGTGTAACATGATCAGAATACACTTGTCAAATAAGATGGCACTAAGAAACCACAGCTCAGATCTGCCGTTGGTGACACCCTTCCTTTTTATACTGTGCTGACCCCTTGGAGCTGTGGACATTTGTCGCTGTTAGTTCGTTTCATGCTGGAAAAAAATAAAAAATGAAAGTAGGAGCATGGAACATGTTTATAAAATTTTGCTTTAGCTAAATTTGCTTTCACATCATGATATTACTCTCCTTTCTCCTGGCTGGGACAAAGTACCCAAGCCAGCATTGGGAGAGTGAGTTAAAGATGGACATAAATATTTATTCATTTCTTTTTATCATTAGTAATCTTTCAGGTGCTAGCATGTATTGGCACCTTCATTAAGCTGTTGGTCTTGATTTAAAATGCTAAATACCTTCAAGGCTACAGCTAGTTCAGAACCCAGCAGTGTATTCTGAGTTTAGATATTGCTTGCAGTGGCTGGTATTTTGAACACATCTCTTGAATTTTTGTGCTACCAAATTCCTGATGATTTTTTTTTTCCAGCTGGAATTACTCCCTCTGGATTTGACTAATCGAAATAAATTTGCCATTTTGCTCTTTGCACCCTTTTTCCAATGTTAATTAATGCACTTAATAACACCTAGTGCTGCTCCCGTGGAACGGACTCCTTATGCTCAGGGTTGAACATTATTTACATTGACTATATTATATGCTCTTAATCTCAGTTTTGTTTTATTCAATTTTGCTTTATTCAATTTTGCATCCCTGTCATGTT
>JAWWLZ010000001.1:109521461-109545355 GCA_035041345.1 Poliocrania exsul | reverse complement strand
CAGGGTGTGATATATGCTTTGCTTTTAGTGACCCTTCTCATTCTGACAAATACTCATGTAGAAGAGATGAGGCATTAATATCCAATGTTGATCTGAAACTTCATGGATTAACACAAGTTGTTTTCTTTCCTCTTTTTGCCATTACCTATCAATGGTACTTTAATAAGGAAATGTAAGGGACAAACAATCTAAATTCAAATATATGCTTTCTAATTGATTTAGTATCTTTAGTGACAAAGAGAGAAGTTCAGAGCAAATACTTGGTGAGTTTTGTAATTTTCATACAGGTCCTGGCTAAGTCATGAAGGTCTATGCCAAGTATAAGACTAGGAACAAGCCAGCCAATGAGTAGCAACAAAATAAATATTTTCTCTCTCTTGCTTCATCCATTTTCTTATGTACATAAACACCAGAAACATTTTTAATGCAACATATTTTCTGGGTTTGTGGGGTTTTATAATAGGAATACTGTCCAGGAAAAAAAAAACAACAACAACAAAGAACATGGCTGTGTACATTTGAAGACAGTCTGAGTTCCAGTTGGAGCATGGGGGACATTGAAGCGTTTTGTTCTTCCTTCCTGCAGAAGTGAAAAGAATCAGCAAAGAGCTGCCTTTGTGTGTTTATTTTGAAGCAGCTGTTGCACTTTGTCTCTCTGTGTGCACAGTTACGTCTGGAATTTAAAATTATTTTGCTAGTTATTCAATTATTACAAATATGGATAATGCAGCCAAGGCAGGGGTAACCTTCAAGTTATCTGAAGACACTGAGAGTCATCTCTCAGCTATTAGATCATATTATTGAGGAATAAATATAAGGGAGGGAGGCGTATTGCACTGTCATGGTTTAACGCCAGCCAGAAAGTAAGGACTGTACAGCCACTCACACACTCCTCTCAAATTGGGAAAGGAATCTGAAAGAAAAGGTTGAGATAAGAACAATTTAATTGGAACAAAATAGAATAATAGTTATTATACTGAATATGCTAATAATGTTATTAATAATAATTGTAATTGTAAGGAGAAGGAGAAAGAGTAGCAGAACTCAAGAGAAATAAGTGATGCACAATACATCAACAAGTTGCCCACCACCCACTGACTGATACCCAGCCAGTCCCCAAGCTGACTCCTCCCAGTTCATATACTGGGCATGGTGTTCTGTGGTATGACCTTTGGCCAGTTCAGATCACCTGTCCTGGCTTTGTTCCCTCCCAGCTTTTTGTGCATCTGCTCACTGGCAGGGCATGAGACACTGAGAAGTACTTGACTTAGGGTAAGCACTGCTCAGCACCAACTAAAACGTGTGTGTTATCAACATTAGTCTCATACTAAATCCAAAACACAGCACTGTACCAGCTTCTTAGAAGAAAATTAAGTCTATCCCAGATGAAACCAAGACATGCACATAGAAATACAAAAAGAATTATGTCATGACTAGGAATCCTGTTTATATGCCTGAATCAGCAGGACGGTACCTGTATGTCCCCACTGAGCTCCATAAAAGGCATTTTTGTTTGTTTATTCAAAGACCTTTCCATCTGTAAAATGAAATCTTTCCTTAAGTTCTCTACATCAGCTGCCTTCAGGAAGATATTAGTGATCATAAAGATTAGGTAAAGAGTTCTAGAAAATTACTGTTGCCTTTTTAGTGATGGCTTTTTCATCAGGTTTGTCCCTGACCACAAAATTACTTAAAAAGCCCTGAAAGCTTGTCTTTAGAGTATGATATTCTGTACCAGCACACCAAAGTTTTCATGGTTCCTCACTCAATAACAGGAGAATAAGGGAGATCCAGAAAACCACATGAAAGCACTGCTTAAAATGCTACCTCAACATAGTTTTCCCTACTGAATGTTCTACCAGCCATTCCAGAGTAAATATGCATATTAATCACTTATTAGCAGGCATTAATAATTTTAACTGACAGTAGAGAATGTAGTCCCTAGATTCTGGAAGAAAGTTTTTCTAAGCAGCATTCCCAAAATTAATGAACATGATTTATTTTGAAGTTGCACTTCAAAATTGTATCAATAATAGTTATTTTAAGAAATTAATTTTATTTTCATATCTGTAATATCTCTTTGTGTTCCCATTTTATCCAAGGTTCAATTATTCAGCCTCTTCTGTAGGTTCTTTATCAGTCCAAATTAAAACAGCTGGAGAAGGTTTACCAGTAAGAGCTTAAAGTTATTCAGAAGTAAAAATTATATGTTCAAATGAACTTTTGCAATTGTTCCTTTGTCATATTGGTGGAAGGGATATAAATCTCATGAAAATTAGCATTAGCATTAGCAGGAAGATGCATGTAGTTCAAGTTCTCTGTGATAGTTGTCTCCAGAAAAGGGAAATTCAGGTAACCTCTTACTTTTTCTACTTTTTTATTATATGGAACGGTAAGGTCAGGAAAGAGAAAGTACAGTTATAGAGTTTTAGAGAGAGAATCATAGGAACTATAGAAGTAAAACTGAGACTTTCCTGTAGTCCAGGATATTTTATTTTACATCTCAGTTTGATAACTTTAAATCACTACAGTCTGCAGATGGAAGTGTGATTTAGTGATCTACTGAGCACTCAATGATACAGCTTCTTCATTTTTATTGCTCTTAAAGAAACACCTGGGGAACAGAAATGTGTTAGTTTTTGCTCTGCACTTACTATGTGTCCTGATATCTGGGCATCTCCAAGCTTTATTTAAACACTGACCCTTGTAATGTGTCTTGTAATGTGAATAAGCATTGAAATTTCAAATAGACAAACAGATACTCATAAAATGTGAATGATTCATTCCAAATTATGTAGCAAATTCTACAGCTGAAGAAAAATCTGATGTTCACACTCATGGAGCCTCTCCAAACAGTCTTCCTTGTGTTGCATGGGATTGAGTACTGTGGAATGAAGCACTCGTGATAATTTAATCACAGAATGTTTGAGTTCAAAGGGACTCACAAGGATCATTAAGTCCAATCCTCAGTGACACCATCATCCCCAAATCTCAGCACTTTTGCTTGTTGTTAAATTCTGTATATATTTATTTTTATGTATGTCATGGGTTTAGTTTTTAGTTAGTAATGCAATACCTTACATATGAAATTGAAGGTCACTTGGATTTCAGATAACTTAGTTTTCCCCTGCTTATCTTCTCAAATATAGTTAGCTTTAAAAGTTCTCAGCACAACAGCAATGTCCTGCAGCAGACGCTGGTAAATTGATTTTTTTGTGGATTTTTTTAAAACCCTTAAAAACTTAGACACATTTCTTGTCTCACTTTCTCTGACATGCCACCATTTTCCCTCAACTTCAAGCTTTGAGCTGACACATTCTTCAAACAGTACCATAATTTCTGTCCTGCAACAAAGCTCATATGACAACTAGAACTGGTCAGTCCACTGTCACTGATCCCACTAGTTCCTAAAAAACAAATTTATTGGGAAGATTGGTGACCAGCTTACCTACTTTTAGACATAAAATTTAGGCTTCTGTAAAATTAAAATTGTTTAAGCTTCAGGTGATTTACTGTTGCAGTGAAGAGAAACAAAAATTACTGTGACCTTGATCTGGTGCAACAGATGTGCACAGACAAGGGAGAAGAAATTAAATTGCAGAAATGCTAATGTCCCTGAAAATAAGATGAATCCCACCTTTAGTGGTTCTCCCTTGGATAAAATTTTGGTTATACACTATGTGTTTATTTTTATATCATAGTAGAAGAGATAAAAAGAGAATCACTCCATTAAAATACTTTTTCTTATTATCTTCAAGTATTTTAGTAGTACCTTGTAGTGAGTGCTTTTACTGTACAGTTTTCCGTTTACACTAAAATATATTTCTGCTTACTTCATGTTATTTTCTTACAGCTTGCACTCACTATGAAATTAAACATATTTGGATGATACAGACTAAAGAGAAAGGATCTATATTTTGGGTTTATGCAATAATTTCTTGTTCAATATAGTTATTTTTGTCTCCTCTATAATTTTCTGCAATTTATCTTATCATATGCCAGATTTGGTATTCATTTTTAGTCTTCATGTTTAGACCTTCTTTTCTCTATTTTAACCTCATAATTTAGAAGTAATTAGAAAGCCCAGTACAGTGAAGCTTATTGATATGCTGCAGAACTGTCAATGTAGCTGAATGTTTATTGCTTGGTAGCTGTATCAAAAAATAAAATTCGAAGTACTAGATACTTTCTGGTGGGTGTATTAGTATGTTTATAGATAAGAAACACACTTCTGTAGACTGAAAGAATTATGTGCCACAAGATTTCTGTGCATCGTAGAAGTGCCAGAAGATTCTTCATAATGAAAACTTCATTCTTTACCCAGATCAATAACAGGCTATATTTTTTTCATGAAGTCTGAGAGTATCTCTTAAACATAAATTCTGGTTTTGATTAATCCTTGCAATAACTCTTCCTGTGAATATCTTTTTCGTATCTGTGCTTGTGTTGGTTTTTAGTTTTTGTAATCTCACCATGTGTTTGCAGGATGATATTATTAGAGCATTGCTATGCATTTACAGGAATTCAGGTACATGGTAGCTAAAAATGTGCCTTTAATGTTCTGAAGAAACTGCAAAGAAAAATGTGTTATTCCTGATTCTGCAAAGGCCCTGATATTAACTATCATATTGCACACTGTAAGTTGAATTAGAATAATGCTATAAATCATATCATAATACAATAGTGCTCTGAAGAACTGGATAAAATATATTTAGCTTATGCAAGTTTATTCCATTTCCAAGGTGTATCAAATAAATGTGGTGCTATTTTTGAGCGAAAAGTGGTAAACAGGTCAATACAGTATTTCCCAGGTAAAAATTTTTCTTACTGTCTTTTTTCTAAGTTATACTAAGTTTATAATGATAGTATATTTAGAAGTAATTTCTATGTAATTATTCTTTAGTTTAACAAAAGGACAACAAATTCTATCACTGCATTGTTTTAAATTTGAAGTGTGGCCTAACCACAAGCCATGTTTATGTCCAGGCAGAATAAGGCTGGGAAGGAGATCATGTTCACTATTCTGAAGGGAAGTGTTTCCTACTGACAGCCCCCTGGGGACACATCCTAATACAGGCTGAACAGTGCCATGATGTGAAGAATTCATGTAGATGGCAACAGATGCAACTGACATGAAAATCCAGTCCATTTTTAAGCTTTAAAAAAATTGGTGGATGCCTTTGTACTGAGGCATTTAGTAGTTTTCTCATTTTTCAAATGAAAAATTAATTCCTCTTCTAACCAAATGTTTGGGAAAAGGAAATAAGGTTTTAAAGGATTAAAAATATGATAGAATTATGTAGCTATTGTGACATTTAACTTGGGGAGGATTTTTCTTTCTGAAATTATTGTTCTTGCCTATACTCTGACTGATATTTTTCTATCCTTACTATCCTCTGCTGTAATTTAGTTATATGCTTGTTAAAAATCATGTTGAGTCAGTGCCATTTGGTAATGCTTGCAGTGTTGAGTTTTTGTCTCACTTCAACCAGCATAGTAGGTTTTAAGGTGATATCATTACCTATGAAGATTACAACCTCTTCATGATGGGAAACAAAATTTGAAAGAGAGATTAGAACTTAGAAATTTCATGGGCTGCTCTGATAAATTACAACTTGAGAAATTATATCTGCTGAAATCTAGTACCTTGGTCTCTACCTAAATAACTATAAAACTAGACAGGAAATCTATAGAGATATATGCAGGCCATCACAGATTTGTAGACTTAACAAAGGTGTGCATGAAATTGCTTTCATTGCACTTGAAGTAGTACAAATTACCAAATGACTTCACTATGTATTTTCAGAGCTTAAAAAATTGTTCGGTTATCATGTTGATGTTAAGCAAATATGTGTGTAACACAACAGCTAAGTAGCCTTGGCAGACTTACGTTAATGAACGGTGTGTCATACTTAACTTACCACATTTCTAAATCCATATTTTCATCAAGTTCAATGCAAAAAATCAGTGAGTACCTATGACACCTACATTGCACATGAGTGCTGATGGAACACAGATCTACTTTAATATTTTCTTCACACCAGAGTTCCTGGAGTCTTTAGTGTTCTTTCCCAATCCATGAGTTAGAACTTCCCCACAGATAAGATAGCCTTGGTCTTTAAAAATTGCATTTTATCATCACATTCATGTTACAAAAACAAACAAAAAAAAAATTAAAACCAAACCACGAAACCCTCCAGAAATTTCAGTGTTATTAGGCTTTAAGGTGTTAAACACAATCTGCAAAGGTTTCAGGTCATAAAAACTAACGACTAAATTCATCATAACATGCATTGGCCAGGAAGTATTTAATGATTTCTGAAAGTAAACAAGTTTTCACACTGTAGTGTTAATGACCAATAAGAAAATAATCTTTGATTTAAAAAGAACAGGGAATTACTTCTGATTACTTTTTTGTTTTCAAATATGCTTGTTTTAGGGATAGTACTTTGAAAGAAGTGCTTTTGCTTCATTTTTTATCACAAGGATTCCAGTTATTACTTCTCAGGCATAAAGATGTAAAAGGAACGCTACCTGCCAAACATACCATGCAAGTTCTGTAGCTAATGTATCTGAAAAGTTACCTTGATTGGTACATGAAAAATATTTACTGTGCCTTTGTTATATTTTGTTTTAATGATTAAGATTTTTTTTTTTCTTCCAAAGAGTGCTGTATTTGACTATTTGTACTTGTTCAGGGTCTGTGAGCGTGAAGCAGCACTGGAATCAGCACTAAGAATGTTGCAGCAATTCTACCTGGATCTCGAAAAGTTCCTTGCTTGGCTTACAGAAGCTGAAACAACTGCAAATGTCCTGCAGGATGCTACACACAAAGAAAAGATGCTAGAGGATGCCAAAATGGTTCGGGAGCTCATGAAACAGTGGCAGGTGAGTGAAGCGCTTGAGTTTAGAGGCACTTGACAAACATGAGTGTTTATCAAGCATATCTATTATTTATAGACTTATATAGGTTTTATCAAGTTTATTCTCTGTAGCTTAACTGAATTAGTTTTTCTCCATTACTTTCAAATACTTGAGAAATGTTAATTTGGTAGTCTATTGTCAATGTGCTCTGTTGCAGTAAGAAAAGGAGATAATGATGCAAATTTTCATAGTGAATGGCTGGACAGTTTTTATACAGTTATTTTCCTCTGGAGAAAAAAAGTCTTGAAGAGAGAGAATGTTGTATTTGGTGTTCCAGAGAAACTTGAGGAGAAAGAAAATTAATTAGTTGAGATGGTGCTTCTGAACTATGTTGTTATACTTTCATTGCGCTTTCTTCGCAATACTTATTGAGAGGAATACACAAATATGTCTGCTTGAGGTCTTAAATTTCTTATATATGAGGTTGGTTGGCTCTTTAGAAGACGAGGCCCTTTTTTCCAATATTGATAGAATTATAGAATAGTTTTGGTTGGAAACACCTTTAAGATCATCAAGTTCAACCATAAACCCAGCATTACCCAGTCCACCACTAAAATATGTCCTTAAGTGCCACATCTACATGTCTTCTAAATACCTCTAACGATGGTGACTCCACCTTTTCCTTGGGCAGCCCATTCCAATGCTCAACAACCATTTTCAGGGAGAAATTTCTTGTATTCTTTCATAGTGCATGAATTTCATGTTGACAGAAAGTTCAAAACTGGAAATTTCAGTCTGTAGATACTCTATACTTGAATTTATTTATGAAAAGCATACTGTGAAAAATTTAGTTATAAGTGTTTTTGTTAAGTTCATTGGATGGAAATACTACTTTTTGCAGTACTGTATTAATACATTCTTTTAACTATTTATGGGACTGCTGCCAGATTCCGTTATATTATACTCTGTTGCACAGTTGTGGCACTGTACAAAAATGAAGTTTTAACCATACTTTTACTACTGATCTATCTTTGTGCTGATTTGATTTTGCAGTGTACTTAAGCCCCCATGTGTTTCTGAATTTAGTTGCAATATTCTTCTTGTACACAATTTTTTGTTAAAGATATATAATTTAAATGACGTAAGAAAATAATTCAATAGAAAAAAGGTAAATTTATATAATAGTGATAGAGTATTTAGCTGTAAAATAAATTAATTTATTATAATGTGTAGTATTTGCAGTGTCATAACATAGTGCTCTGTATCAATAGTTTTTATTGTGGAAGTTTTTTGTCCAACCAGGTACAGTTTCCTGATAGTTATGCAAGCATTCCCAATTTGTGTTGCTACAAAACTGCATAATGGAGCACAATTTTGTCAATAGAAAAATTTTATGATGCCAGCTGAGTGGTCAGGAAAGAGAATATGGCTTTTCCTCTGTTTCTCAGGTATTGCTGCATCAGTTCTTCCAGACATCATACCCTGTTTGTAAGACTTCTGTCTCACAATTCACTTTGATTCATAAGGATGAAAAGAATGTGACATAAGTAAGGAGTTTGCACACAGCTTGTGCGTATAAAATATTCTAACAAAAAGGAGTTTTAATAGGTCACAGAAGTCTCAGAAACATGCATTTATGTACTTTGTGGAAAGTTGTAATTGCTCACTAATCCACAAAATCAGCCCCATAAAAGAGAAATAATTTGATAAGCTTTTTTTTTCCCCCCACTCTACTGTGGGTCAGAAATAGACTTACTCTACAGAACATATCAATCAATGACATTTATTCCAAGAAACTAGCTATGCAAATTGTTCATGTATAAAAACAGACACATTGAAACACAGGCCACGTCCTTAACATGGGTTTTTAACACTCAGTGTATGTGGGTACTAACTACCAGCCTGGCCTCAGCAAAAAAAGAGATCCTAAGTGCTTTCAGTCAGGATTAGAATTTTCCAAACTACTTTACTACTTTTCTTTATCCATATGAAGTCCAGATCCCAGGAGGTAAAATAAAATGGGGGCTTCTGATTAAAGGTCACTGTCTCATGAGTCTTTGAAAGAAACTTTGACTCCCAAAATATATACAATGAAATATTGTAAATATTATATATACAGTTAAATATGACATATAGACTTAGATCTGCAGTCTTTGTCTTACTCTTTCTGCAGTTGCATAGACTTGGCTACTGTGAAAATAGTCATTAGGAGTCCTAAAATGTTACAATTCTGCTTTAATCTGGTATTTTTAGGCACTAGGTATAAAACAGTGTTTTGATAAATAATTCTCTACACAAATAATGAAAACCTACATTAGTGAATTCAGTAGAAGCTTTTTATCCTTGTCACTACAAGTGTTTATCACATCTTTAGTAATCCAACAGTTTTCTGCTTTACCCTCTCAAATTTTATATTTTTTTAAACAAGTAGGAAAATAATGACTTGCTATACAGAAACTTTTTACAGAGCAGAAGTTTCTTGTCTAGGAAAATCTCCCATTTTTAGGCATTTGTTTTCCTTTTCATGTTCAGAAACCATTAACTCAAATGTCACTAATAAAGATTAATCTTTCCCTAGTAGATAGCAGTACATTCTGTAGCAGAAGGAGAAAGGTGAGAGTTATATACTGCACATTCTAATTACCTGATGATGTAATTATATTAAAATATTGCATTATAAACACACAGTTTGTTTGTATAAGCATGTATTTGCATGCATCATTTGTCTGAACTGACAGCAATGTGATAGTTGAGGCGATTCACACAGTTGGAATACTTTCTGGAGAATTTTCAAGGATACAAACCCATTACTCTAAGGAATTGTGTAATTATGTGCTGCTTTTTATTGTCTAGTTGAAATACATCATGTGTCCTCATGAGGCCTGGTTTGATAAGTAACCATATCAGGGAGATGAAAATAATTAACTTTACTTTCTGCTTTTGTACTTCTAGTGATATGAACTCTCAGCTGTGTTAATTATAATCATGGGTTGGTTTACATGACACTAGGCCTGCTGATGACTGATGGGCTACACCTGTCTCAAAGGGGGGAAAGGAACTTTGTTAGCATTATCATGGCTTAGTGAAGAGCTTTAAACTGGATTTGGGAAGAAAGGTATAAAACCAGCCTTACTGGAGAAAAGCCTGGGGTCAGCATGCCAGTGTTTGAGGGATGGTGTGCTAGTGAGGTCTTTTGGTCTGACATCTCAGTAGAGGTAGAGGTTGGAGATCCATGTGGCTGGAAAGACACAAGAGTTTATTGATGTGTTGGGCACTGTGGAAGCACCATGAGAATGGTCATATAGGAATTAGAGGTTCTCCCCTGCAAAAAGGTGGAGGGAGCAGTAGCCTGAAGTCCACCTACACCAAAGCATGCAGCATGGTCAACAAACAGGAGGAGCTGGAATCCATTGTGCAGCTGGAAAACTATATCACAGAGATATGGTGGGATGACTCACACAACTGTATTGCTGCACTAGATGGCCATAAACTCTTCAGAAGGGACAGGCAAGGAAGGAGAGGTGACAGGGCAGCCCTGTTTGTCTCGGCGTGTTTTGGTTGTTTGGAGTTTGATGATAGTGATGATAGTGTTGGGTAACAATCAGGGGGAAGGCCAACAAGGCAGACATTCTGGTGGGAGTCTGTTATAGATCTCCCACCCAGGAAAAAGAGGAAGAGGAAATATTCTATTAGCAGATGGGAGAATTCTCACAATCACTAACCCTTGTTCTCATGGGAGATGTCAGCTGACACATATCTGCTGGAAATATAGAAACATAGCAGAGAAGAAGCAGTCTAGGAGGTTCCTGGAGTGTGTGAAAGATGGCTTCCTGATGCAGCTGGTGAAGGCTCCATAGCTGGCTCCCAGCAGGCTGGACTTGATTGTGAACAGAGAGGGACTGGTGGGTGACGTGGAGGTTGGAGGCCGTCTTGGAAACAGTGAGTGGGAAATTGTAGCATTTTCACTTCAGAAAAGTAAGGAGGGGTGCCAGCAGAACTGTCACCTTGGATTTCTGAAGGGCGGGCTTTGGCCTCTTTGGGACTGGTTGATGGAGTTACTTGGAAGGGAGTCCTGAAAGGCAAATGAGTCCTGGAAGGTCGGACATTCTTCAAGGTGCAGGCTATCTCCATGTGCCAAAAGACAAGGCAGAAGGGAAAGAGACAAGCCTGGCTGGACTCAGAGCTTTCACTAGAACTTGGTAGGGGAAAAAAAGGATAATTTATGACCTTTGGAAAAAGGTGGCTATTGCAGAGAGAAAACTAGAAGGGCCAAAACCCAACTGGGTTCTAGTTTGTCTACTGCTGTAAAAGACAATAGAAATGCTTGCATATATACAGTAGCAACAAAAGGCAGCCTAGGGAAAATCTCCATCTTTTACTGAATGTGGAGGGAAACACAGTGAGAAAAGAAAAGTCTTTGAGATACTTACTACCTTTTTTGCTTCAGTCTGTAGTAGTAAGATCAGTTGTTCTCTGGGTACCCAGCCCCTTGAACTGGAAGACTGGAAAGGTGAGCAGAGGGGAAATGGCCAGTGATCTGTTATATCACTGACACACACACAAGTCTATGGGGTCAGATAGAATCCTCCTGAGGGTACTGAAGGAGCTGGTGGAAGAGTTCCTCCAGCCACTCTCCATCACATATCAGTAATCCTGGTAACCTAGGAAGGTCCTGGTTGACTGGAAGTCAATGTGACACCCATCTACAAGGACTGGAAGGAGGACTCAGGAAACTATAGGGCTGTAAGCCTGACCCAAGTGCTGGAGAAGGATACAGCAAGTGAGGAACAACCAGGGGATCAGACCAAGCCAGTATGGGTTTATGAAAGGCAAGCTGTGCTTCACTAACCTGATCTGCTTCTACGACAAGATGGCGCACTTACTCAGCTCCTGAAGAAAAGGCTGTTGTCTGCCTGGACTTCACTAAAGTCTTTGACACTGTCTCCCACAGCAGTCTCCTGGAGAAATTGGCTGCTCATGGCTTGGACAGGTGCTCTGTTTGCTGAGTAAATACAGACCAGGCTCAGAGCATAATGGGGAATGGAGTAACGTGCAGCTGGCATCCAGTCACCAGGAGTGCTCCCCAGGGTTCAGTCTTGGGGCCAGTTCTGTTTAATGTCTTTATCAACGATCTGGTAAGGGGATTGATGGCACCCCCAGTCAGTCTGCAGGCAACACCAAGTTGGGAAGGAGCTGGAGAGTAGGAAGGCTCTATGGGTTGGTGGGCCAAGACCAGCAGTATGAAGTTCAACAAGACCAAGTGCCTATTCCTGCACTTTGGATGCAACCCCATGCAACACTCCAGGCTGGGACAAGACTGTCTGGAAAGTTACTTGAAGGTGCTGGTCAACAGCTGGCTGAACATAAGCCAGCATATGACCAAGTGGCCGAGAAGGCCAATGGCATCCTGGCCTGTATCAACAACAGTGTGACCAGCAGGACCAGGGAAGTGATTGTCCCCCTGTACTCAGCATTGGTGAGGCTGCGCCTCAAATCCTGTGTTCAGTTTTGGGTGTCTCGCTTCAAGAAAGACGTTGAGGTGCTGGAGCAAGTCCAGAGAAGAGCAACAGGGCTGGTAAGAAGTCTTACGAGGAGCAGCAGAGGGAGCTGGTATTTAACCTGGAGAAAAGGAGACTAGAGGACACCTTATTACTCTCTACACCTACTTGAAAGGAGGCTGTAGCAAGATGGGAGTCAGTCTCTTTGCCTAAATGTCTTCAAGTTGTGCCGGGGAGGTTTAAATTGGGTATTAGAAAAAATTTTCTCACAGAAAACATTGTCAGGTTTTGGAACAAGCATAGGCTTCTCAGGGAACTAATTGAGTCACAGTTCCCAGATCCCTGTCACTTAAGGACATGAAGTAGAGGTGAAATTGGTGGTACTGAGTTAATGGTTGGACTACATTATCTTAGAGACCTTTTCCAACCTTAAGAATTCAATAATTCTATGAAGTACTCTTTTGGTCTGTCTTTTTATCAATAGTTGTATGTGACACTTTATACAGTTTATGTAATGTTAGATTAGTGAGGATTTATCCTGTTATTTTATGAATGAAGTCAGTTAATATTAAGCCTACAGATGAATATAATCATAGAAATTTTAACTAAAATTCGACAAAGAATACTGCATGTGTCACCTAGTTAAATAGTACCTGGAGAATGCTTCTATACTGTATACACAGGTTACCGAATGTATCTGTAATAATCTGTGATGACTGGTGAATGTTTAGACAGGATATGATAAAGGAAGCAAAGTTAATACTTTGGCACGAAATGCATAGCAGATTTATTTTTATTGCCACCTTCCTTCTTACTGTGGACCTAAGTAGTTTTCCATTAGATGCAGGAGTTTTGTTGCTAATAATATGAAATATATGCACTGTTTTAAGTTATACCTAAGAATGTGGTATGAGCAGTACCCTTATTTTCTCACAGTGATGTTGGTATCTAAAACAAGGGACATGAACAGCAGGGAAGGCACTCTTATCTCTTCTATTCCTATCAATGCTTCAAAGATGCTTGCTTGTTTTGAAGCTGTCCAGGCAGCTGGTTTTTTCTGTAGTAAGAAGCTGAGGCAGACACATATTCCTGATACTTCTTGATTATTTAGCAGAATAGGTTCTTTGAGAGATAAAAAATTGTTTCCTACTTTATTGCAGCCAGGAGGGCCAACCATGTCCTGGGGTGCATCAGGCAAAGCATTACCTGCTGGTCAAGGGAGGAGATTGTCCCGCTCTGTCTGCACTGGAGTGGCGTCACCTGGAATATTTGTGCAGTTTTGGGCACCACAATATAAGAAAGATATTCAGCCGTTAGGGAGTGTGCAAAGGAGGACAAGGAAGATGGTGAAGGGCCTTGAGGAGAAGCTGTATGAGGAGTGGCTGAGGGCACTTGGTTTGTTCAGCTGGAGGAGACTGAGGGGACACCTCATTGCAGTTACAACTTCCTTGTGAGGGGAACAGGAGGGGAAGGCACTGATCTCTTCTCTGTGGTGACCAGTGACAGGACCCAAGGGAAGGGCCTGAAGAGGATTAGGTTGGATATTAGACAAAGGTTTATCACCCAGAGGGTATCTGGGCACTGGAACAGGCCCCCCAGGGACGTTGTCACAGCACCAAGCCTGACAGAGCTCTAGAAACATCTGTGAAATAATTTAGATCTAATTGCCCAGCACAGTTAATTTCATGCCATGATGTATGGATTAGATGATGAATCTGACTAACAGGGAAAAAAGAAAGTATCTGTAATATTCTTGCTCATTTCAATTGACTTTACCAAAAAATATTTAATAGTAATTAATTTTCAAGTACTTCCATTCTCTGTTCTGAAACACTTTGTCACTCTCCATTCTGAATCACTTTCTCAGTCCCTTCTGCTTCAAGTTGTTCTCCAAAAGCTTTAAAAATAATATATAATCTTTTTCCCGCATGTAATTTTTTTAGTTTATTTCTCCAGATTGCCTTTTATACTAATTTGTTGCCAATTCTAAAATAAAATCTGTTCCATAGTACCTGAAATGCAATAACAGCTGAGTAATAGAAGAGAAATTGCAAAATCTTAAACTATAGTACAAATGCTATTACAGGCTTATCTGAGACTGGGCAAGATACTATCTCAGAGTAAGGGGTTTTTTTCTCAGAGTGGATTTTTTGAAATATTGGATAGTATTGCTTTGAAAACATATGGTCAAGAATTTTTCAGTATTATAATTAGTGGTCATGAGGAAGGGGTATAATGTTTCTTTGTTAGCAGCAAGAGTCAAGTACTGAATACTTTGACAGGAAGATCCAGGTGCTTATTCTCAGTGGGGAAGATAATACAGCTGTTCTTAACTAGGTATCAAAGAGAAATGGGTCAGAAATCAGCAATGTAGCAGATAGTCCGATGTTGCTACTTTTTGTCAAATATTTTGTTTCAGTTAGTTTTGTTTGGAAGATCTGTAACAGAAACATATTGCTTCTGCAGCTTATCTAAGAGTGGATTCCGTAATGTTTATTCTGCCTCTGCTATCCCTGTTTCTGAATTTAGAACAAACCTCTAATCAGTGCTAATTTTCCTTTGGAAGGTAAACAGCTTGTTTTATGAAGTGATCTAGTACTTTGTTACTAGAATGAGATGTAAGTACTTTTAAAACATATTCTTATGATAATAAAGAGCTCTCAGTTGTCAGAAATCCACATATAAAGTGGGTGTTTTCAAGTAAGAAGATAAATCTCTTACTTTAATTCCTCATTTGCATATGTTCTCATAATTAATGTAGAAGAATAATCCCATTTTCCAAATGTGCTAAGTAGCCTAATATATGCCCACTTGGTTGATTTATATATTTCCTCTGTAAAAGTTTACTGAGCACACCAAAGAATGGCCCTTTTCACTTGCAGATTAGCATTTCAACCCCACCAGCTTTAAGTACTGATTTTCATACACAGATTAGTTGGGGAAAGTTTTTAAGCATTAACTGTGAGGTTCTGTTGTATTGAGTAGGATTACTAGAGGAGAGCATGGAAAATGACAAGTAGACATTCAATAGGAGGGATAAGATGGTTTGCTATTTTTCCTGAGTAGGTTCCAATTCATCCTTTTTCTCCTGACCTTACCAGTTCTATAGGATACCTTATTGCCATGGCTGTAGGCTTTTCTAAAACAGATTGTCCCACATACAAAGTGGATGAATGGAATTTCTCATGTTCTTTCCAAGTATGTGTCATATTTCACTGTAGCCCATCAATTTGAAGTGAGGGGTTCCCGAAACTTTGAAGATCTCTCCTAGCTGATCTTTCTGTGACCATCAGTATTTAATAGTACAGTCTAATCTGCCATTTAATTTTTATATTTATTTTTTATTGTTTATAGCATATTTATTTGAAAAATTAATAATCAGTAAAAACTATTTGCAAAAACACAATGGTGGCTTTTAATGTATTCTGATGATGAGGTTGAAAGGGTATTTGTACCTTTTGCAATTATGCCTCATACAAGATTGTTCAAAACACACGGCTGAAGAGCACATAATTTTTCATTAGTGAGACCAGATGTGTATTTTCCCAAGGCAGGTAAAAAGAAAAACTGCTTGTATTTTGATTATTAACATGTTAATATAAAAAGGATAAATTATATAGCGTATAACTGAGAAAAAGTATTAATTTCGGCTTAGGGCAGATATCTTCCTGAATACATAAGAAGTCAATGACCTGCAAAGAATACAAATAAGGAATAAAATAAAATGCACAAATCATATTCAGGGACAAGTTACACTGGTTTTGTGAAAGGTTTTAGACTGTACTGAGAAAAATAGTTGTCTTCTAAGAACAACTTAAAACTTTTCTTTTTTATGAGTATATAGCTGCCATGGCACAGGTTTTCTGCATGTGAATTTACAGTTTTTCACAATACTAGCTACTCTGTATTACACCCTGTGCAGCAGTTAAATACTGTAGCAACTCCCACTATCTAAACTGACTGCATGTTTGACAAAAATAACTTTCACTCTATCATTACCAAGTAAGTGCCCCATTTCATTTTCTGTCAGAAGTTTAGAATTCTTTTCTTTTAACTGCTGACAAGAAATTGAATCTGTTCCATCAGTACAAAGTTCCACATGTGCATTTATCCTTGTGTGCCAGATTTTTCATTTAAATCTTTTATTTTCACTGGATACTGTTTCATTTTCCACGTTTTCTCTTGGATACCTGATTTCAGTTTATTGATGTTCACCACATAAACTGCCATTTATCCCACACATGAAACAAAGGACTTTTTTTTTTATTAGTAGTACATAATTATTATCTCAGTCTATTTTGCAATGATTCCGGTGGTTTTTTCACCTGCTATCACAGATAACATTAGTGACTTTCTGGAGGTGGACCTTTGCCCTCATTTGTGGCAGTGCTGAATTATGTTAGGATATTCTAAACAGGTGTCTGGGGTTTTCTATTTGCTTAAAGTGCAAGTTGTTTGGCAATTCAGAAAATCTAGACTTAAATTATAGTTACTTATCATAGTTTTTCTACATTTTGTCTCAGTAAATTTAACCAGATTTGGATTTATCTTTGAAATTGTTAGTGTAATAATTGCATTTTCAGAGGTTGAATATTGTAACAAAAATATATAGCTCCTTAAGTGTGCATCAGTACTCTTTCTAGGGTTTGAATTCCCATTTTTATGTTGTCAGTTCTCTGATTTTATGTATATTTCTGTTTGGAGGGGAATCATCCAATGTTATGATGCCTACCAAGTACCCTTAAACAGCAGTATTGAGCTGCCTTGCATGGGATTGAATGTCATTATTTAGAGCCTATGACACTGGAAATCAGATGTAGGCTGACATAAATTCTATTTATATAGGGTCTTCTGTTATATGCATTATATTTATATATCTATTTTATTATCCTCCAGATATATATCTCATGCGGGTTTAGGTGTATACTGTTTAAGATAACCTGTTCACCTTGTGGGCTATGTATTTTTTTCAAATAATCTTATCATCTGTGAATTTTCTTTAGGTGAAGTTAGCAAGATGTAAACACTGATGCAAGCAGCCACAAGCTCTGCTGTTTGTATCCAGGTATCAGTTGTTATGTACTGAGTAACAAGATTACAGAAATACAGTATTGTCATCTCTCCAGTGCTTTGTGTGTCTTCACGTTTTTAGAGGCCATGCAACCAGTTTGTTGTGTATCTGCTATTTGTTCATACTCTAATACTGTAGGTGATGACAAGTTGACTTCTGACACCTACTTTAAAGAGTCAGCAGTGTGCGAACTGTTTACGTTTCTGCCAAGAACTGGTGGAATCTGCAAAGTTACACAACTGGCCAAATGTTGTTATCCTATTGTCTTCATCTCCCCAGCAATGCAAGAGCAGCTGTGTTTGCAGCTCCTCACACCATGAAGAAATGTCCAATCGGTAGTTCTGAATGTGTTTTGCTGCAGAAGTTTCTGCTATACATCTCAGCTTGTTTGCAATACCTTGTGTTCCTAGTTCTGCACAGACAAGGTTAAGAGAGATGCACTTCCAGAGGGCAGTTGAGTCCAGCTGAGCAGGGGCTATTTACCTTCTGCAGAAACACATTCCTCCTCTCCTCTGACTTAGAGAGGACCTACAGCTACACAACTCACTGGTTACGCTAGCTACCTAAACTTCGTGTGCAATGTGGATGTTCTCTCTCTCTTGAAGGTGTAAATACGGTGGGGGGTTTGTGGTTTTTGTTTTGTTTGGGGTTTTTTTTGTTTTTTTTTTGTTTTTTACTTCTCCATTTGATGGTCTTTTGCATAATCTAATTGTCCATGAAGTGATAGAAAAGAACCAATATGTGAACTCAGACTGTGAGATCAGTTTTCCCCCAAATGATGACCATGAATTTAATCATAAATTACTATGATGGTATGTGAAAATATGTCTACAAAGTTGCTTCTGCCAGATCACTCCAGGTTTAAGATGTGTCTTCTACTGACCTCCCCTGTCCACATGAGTGTCTTGTAAGTGTTGAAGGCGGAGATAATTGTTCGTTTTTTCTCTGCCTCACTGAGAAATGTTTACAACTGATGTTGTTCTGGCTTGTCTTGCCTCTTGTCATAGGATGGGAAAGGTGTTAATGTTTTCTTTACTTTGTTTTTTATATAAAATGTCTTGAAACGGAACATTTGTTCGTTTAGGGAAAGTATTTTGGCTCCTTTATGCCATTCTCACTGTGGCAGAAAAAGGTTTTCGCTGCTTCAGTTTAGCTGGTGTAGCTGTCAGGACATCTGAGTGGTCACAGCTATGAAACTAGTCCATGGCTACCATAGTCAGTCAGATTTTTGCTCATGAGTCCTTTGTGTAATTCCTCTGCATGCAGGATGGCTGCTGCTTCCAAGGAGAGGGAGCAGGGTGAAGAGAACCCATATGAGAGTGCACACATCCACTGGCTTTCTGTTTCTGTAGCCTGTGAGCCATCCTTTGATAGCAGTCCATCACTGAGCCCAAGGAAACAGTTTTTCTTAGTACTAAAAAAGGCAAGCAGTCCTTGAGAAGAGAAGCACAGTGGGCAGTAGTACCTTTCCCTGCTATCCTCTGCATGCAAAAGGCAGAGCCCTTTATCTTCAGCTATGTGAAAGAGACAAGTGCTCATTTTCTTCAGACTTGCAGAATCCTTGTTCTCTCCTCTCTGCCTCTGTATTTACTGTCTCTTCTCACTTTTCTGTTGGGTGCTTTGGTCCCAGAAAAAAAAGGAAGAGCCTTTTTAAGATTCTTCTATTTTTCAAAAGTTTTTTATGCCAAACTATTCTCAAGAGTCTGATTTAGTAGTTCACCTGCAAGTGTGTGTGATTTATGGTTTAGATATGGTAATCTAGGGCCCTTTTGAATTTAAAGTTTGGGTTGATGTGGCTGCAATAACAGTATTATCCATTTTGTGAAACAACTCTGCTGAATCAGAATAGTTGGAAGGGGCTGGAGGAATGGCAGGAGAGATCTGAAATTTAACTGTGCATTTTTTCCTCTATAAATTAGAAGCTTGTAACTGACCATATTGTACATCTAAAGCAGAAGACAGTATTTATGAAAAATATATGAGAGAAAATAGTACCTTGCTTATCATCTGGTTATTTAGATTGGATTTATTATGACACACTAAGAGGCACCAGAGGTGTTGGTATGTGAGTGAAAATGTCTGGACTTGTTTTTGAATAAATGTCTTCAATTATGTAGTGTCCATGTAGTTGAAAAGATATTGCAAAACTAAGAGGCTAAGAAGCCATGAATATTAATCAGTTCCAAAGGTGAACATTTTTATTACTTTATGTAATTTTTTTCGTGTTAGAAATCTTTATAGCTTATAGCAGCTTGATTGAAAAATTTGTATCACTCAAAAAGATCTTTTGTCAGGTTACAATGATAATTTGTTGTGAAATAAATGAATTAACTCTAAAAAGAGACACTGAAACTTCCCTTTATTAAAGCCAGAATTTTAATTTCTAAAATCAGATTTTACAGGTTTTTAGGGGAACCTTGCCAATGAAGCAAATGTCAGCACCGACTAGTAACTAAGCAAATTAAGGATATAAATTATATCCTCTACAGAAATACCATACATTGTCTACTATATTAAACCTACTTAATTTTAATTGCTGCCTCAGTCTGCTGTTTTAGACACGATTTTAATGATTTTTTTTTCTGCAACTACTTCATAGTTAAACAAAAAAAAATAGCAAGACACTAGTAGGTACTAGAGGACTAAGTACAAAACCCAAAAGATTGAGTCATTTAATTTCATTGTTGAACTTCAAAGGTCTTTTTCTGAGTAAAGCTTACAGTTGTCCTCCTTTTTTTTTTGTACTAGTTATATCCAAGTGTATTTCCCAGATCTATAAATGAAGTGGCAAATCCTTTCTTCCCATAACCTGGAAACCTGCTGGAAGCTGTGAGATCAAAGCTATGAAATAAACCTGTTCTCACTTATGTTACACCTATTTCAAACACGACGGTGCATTAACCTCAACAGAGCATCTCTTTTTTTCTTTTTTTTTTTTTTTAACTGTGATACTGTAATTCCATGCCTCGTGAGTAAGAGTTACAGCAAAGTTTAAATCCCAGGTTGTCTGTTTGCTTTAAAAAATGAAATTAGTCATTTTATTTTAACCTTTGATTTGTGGGACATGGAATGCTATGGAGAGTTAGCACCACCTGAAAAATAATGCCAAGAAATGTTATTTCTGCAGTGGGAACTATTACATAACAGCTTGTTATTTCATTACCTTGTGTTTGCTGTTAGATATGGAACACACACATTTTACACCCGGGTGTTGCCGGGCTCGTGCTGCATCAGGTGAAAACAGGAAACAATTTGAATCCAGTTCTGTGATCAGGGCACAAAGAAGAAATGCCACATGTTGTCCTTAGATCAAACAGGCTGCTGCTGTTCTATTTCCACAGCTATGAATTCCTTGCACTAAGCCTCATCCTGGGACACTCAAGTCCTGTTGGTGGCTAAAGGAGTTTTACAGACCATCAACACTTACTGTAACTGATTCAGGGTAGGGACTCTGCTCCAGGTGTTTGGGTGAGATGGAGGAAAGGCAGATAATGCTGTGGGGATTTTTATATTACTTTATTTATTTTATTTCAATTTTGATGCTGATTTACTTAATTTAATTTTCTTTTTTTTTTTTTTTTTTTATAATATTTAAAACACCAGATTGGGGGTTTACATTTCCCATGTTAGACAGGGGCAGATATTTGGAATACGTACTAATATAAATAAGATTTGCTTAGAATAAAAATATTTTTATTCTGTTTCTTTGCTTTTATGTAGTTTCTGCTTCTTCATTGTTATATAATTTTTACTGTATTTCTCAATCCTTGGGTACAAAGAGAGGCAAAATGGATCTGACAGAAATAGGAAAAAAAAATTATTTTATGAGTTTAGTTAAAAAACTTTGTAGAAATCTGTCTTTATTAGCATGCTGTTTTGCTGATGATTTCTCTGTTTTCATTATGGCTTGTAGCACTGTAAATTAATTTAACATGAAAGGATGAAAATATTGCTTTTAAATTTTTTCTCATTAAATTATGAAAAAATATTACAATAAATAATAGAAAAGAATGCCTCTGGTAGAAGTTTCTGTTTACTCAATCATTGCTGTAGCAGAAGTGAGTTATTGCAGAGCTAACTCAGAGGCAATATTTTTGCAGTTACATTACATAAAACAGATGATCTCAAAACTTCAAAAACAACACAGAAAAGAAAGCACAGACTGGATCCTTTGAAAGTTAAACATCTGTTTATATTTCTGTGAGAGGCTTGGGCGAGACAGTTGGCTGGAATTGAAGCTACTCACATCTCTAGTGTTGTAGTAAGGAAATAGTGAGCAAATGTTAATTTTATTGATACCCTGTATGCCCCAGCTGGAGGTGCCACAGTGTGAAGTCAGGTTATGCTACATCTATGGTGCCAGGAGGATTCTGAGCACAGTGGAGCACCTTGCCCATAATCTATAAGGTGTCTGGGTAGGTAGAAAATAATTTTATAAGTTACCAGAGGGATGCTGATCTTATTGTCAGTCTTACTAAAGTATCTGCAATTTTGCATGACCTGATGAGAGCATCTTGTTTCGTTTTTGGTCTTGGCTTTGTATTTCGGTCTCCATATGGACAGTACAGAATATTTTCTATATAACTTTTAGTTGCCCGGGGTGCTAACAACATTCCTTCTGTCTCAGTCTTTTACTTCTTGTCTGTAAATCAACAATCCCAAGGCATGTTGCACATCTCAGTTCCATCCCTTTGCAATAATCTGATGTATCTTCAAGCCTGGATTGTTCCAACCTTATTCCTCTGTACTCTCTCTGTTTAGTCCTCATATTATTTTAAAGAAGCATTATATCATACAAGGTGGTCATTACAGGCAGGAACTGGACCTGAAATTACTGGTATGTTGTGTGTCTTACCCATTCGAAATAAAATGATAGGACAGAAGATATTTTAAATCTTTGACAGTCAGATATCTTGGAAATTAACACAAATGTTATTAATTACTGCAATGCTAATGATTCTTTGTATGTTTAATTTTATGTAAAGGATAACTTCTTAAAAAAAAAAAATCAAAAAGTTGTGAGAAAGCACATAAGCCATAGAAATGCAATAAAATACAATACCGAATAGCTTTAGTGATACTATAATATATTTAGGGGTTTTTTGCTCAGAGTTGTTATCAGGGATTTCTCGTTATTATTCTGAAATAGGCAAGATGCCTTGGGAATGTTGATTTACAACTGAGAAGTAAAAGAGCCAAGAAATTGTTATTTTCCATGGCATTTCTAAGTGATTTAGTAATCTTGAGATTTCTTAATTTTCTTCTGCAAGACAGGTAGAAGTGCTACCTTCTTTCTGTTGCTAGATGTATTAAACAGGTGTTATTTAGGAAGCACTTGTGAGTGTCGTCTAGAAACGTATATTAAGGATGACATTATGATTCTCTGTGAACCAATGAAATCAGGAAGATCTTCTAAAAGTCTTTAGACATTTAGTGAGCCACAGGTATATGTATAATAAACTTGCTAAATTTGCACATATCTGTATGTATAATTTCCTGTGTATTTAGTTCTAGAATATGGTATTTGCATTTGGCTGTCAGTCTCTAGACTGTATTCTAGGTTACATTTCTAGGATAGCATTTATAATACAGTGCTGATGCTGAGTAATCTGATTTCAAAAATAGACCTATTAGAAGATAAACCATCATTTCTTCTGGAATTTTGTTTGTTTCAAGTTTTTCAAAATGTTTGGTTCAGCCATGTCTTCGTAAAGGCCTTAGGGAATTACTACTGTGCAGTAGACAATGGCAAGACAATGCAGTGTAAGACAGATGTTACTGGGAGTCCTTGAATGCTCTCCAGAATTTGCAGGCACAGTGTTCCCATGCCACTTCTTTCCCACTGTCTTGTAAAAGGTGTTAGTGTGCAGTTGGTTGGGGTTATTCCCACTCCTTTTAGCTCTGGGTGTTTTGGTAAATGAGGAAAGTAGAAGAGAGAAATTTGTGTTCTCCCAAAAGATTGCCCCTCTTGCTGACTTGCACCTGGGCAATCATAAAAAAATCTGTTTATGTTTGGCTGTCTTCAAGATCATATTTTCTGAAAACAAACATTTAAAATTGTGTTATATTTTGGAAATCCTACTTTAGGAGCTGCACATCCACTTGGGCAGAGAAGCAGTGCTACAAACTAAGTGATGCTGCTTCTGTTAGGGATAATAAATGTTGTTAATAAACAGTTTCAGAATGTTCTACAGAGCAAAATTATTTGCTAAAATTATTTTATAATTTAAATAAATTATTTTGAGTCTATCATTATTGTCTCATGGAATATTAATGAGCAGAGAGAGACTAAATTTAACAAATCCCTTTTCATCACCATGTTCAGGCACAGAGAAATACTGTGCTATTTTAAGTTTTGTGCTGCACTTCTGATATCCATTTTGAGGTAAAACAACTGTAAAATTCATATTTTTTCATCTTTTTTTGTCTTTATTCCTTAAATTTTGCTGTAGCACTTGCAC
>JAWWLZ010000001.1:109495284-109521361 GCA_035041345.1 Poliocrania exsul | reverse complement strand
GGTAAAACAACTGTAAAATTCATATTTTTTCATCTTTTTTTGTCTTTATTCCTTAAATTTTGCTGTAGCACTTGCACCACTCAAAGACAAAGTTCTAGAAACAAATTTTCAGATCTTGTACTAGTATTTTGCTGATGTCAATGTAGATATTCCCAGAATATAGTAGTCTTGTAAAAGCAGAATAGTGCATACAGAGGGATATGTGTGCTTGTTATAAACTCTGCTATGACTAGCTGATATTACTCTTTATTTACTGGATGGTTGTTTAGCTTCTGTCAGAGTATTAGCATCTGGGGCCATAGGGAGAATAGCATTGATATTCACGTCAGCAGAAGAAATAAACACGGCAGTACTGGAGAAAGAAAGTAAAAAATCTATGTATGTATGACACTCTAAGGTCATGAAAATGGAAATATCCTTTGAAATTAAAAATTTACTAATTTATTTTAGAGATTGGTGTATTTCAAGCTCCAACCTTTGAGTTCAGGATGCACTCAGGCCAGATATGTTCAGATATGGTGGGTATAACCACAGATGTGCTTGTTCATCGATGGAGTTGGTTTGCAAGCCCAGTACCCTGACTGGATTTACCCCAAGCTATACTTTTGAAAATTCTGCTGTTATGAAATCCTTAGAACTTAACGCTCTGTAAAGAAGCATTTTGTTCCATATGTACTTCAGAACTGGTGTTCTCTGAGCTTAAGCTAAACTGTTGTTTGCACTAAATGAATTTGGCAGTTCTGAAATTGGGGTTTTTTTAATTCATTTTACATTACATTCCCAAGCCATCATACTGATTAATTGTATTACCGTTTTAAAGGATATACTTGAGCTCCCAGGTATGGAGGGGAGACAGAACAAATTGATGTTCCATAACCTCTAGATCAGTCTTCTCACATTACTAAGATGAAGTGGAGCTTTCTGCAGAACTGGTGCCCAGGCTTGAATAAGATGTCAGCACTTATTTTTTAATGTTAATGGGCTGGTAAAGTTGAGAGAACCAAGGAAATCAGAAGTTACAAACTCCTCCTGCTGTCCAGAAAGTGTTTCAGTGTTTCATATCATGATGATGTTGCTGTCCCGAATCTGTGCATTACAGAGGCAGTGACAGCCTTAATTGTTTGAATCATTACAGGTCTTGCAGTCAAACAAGTCTTTACCTTGATTGACTGTTTTCCTATGAATTTAGAGATGCAATTACATTAAGGACTGTTCTGTGCTGTTCCAGCTGAAGGTGAAGAGAGATACTTCTGATGTATTTGTCATTAATACGGCAGGAAAATTGTTATTATAAGAGGGTGAAGAGCCAGCATAGTAACAATATCATAACTTCATTTTGAAGCAGTGAGGAAGTCTTTTCTAAGGAAGATGCCATTTGCATGGAATGGCTGCATGAGATCTATGTGAGCTGTTCAACATGATTCCTGAGGGGTTTTTGTTAGACTCTCCTAGTTATCTCAGGATTAATTTTTTGCAAAGTACAATGAACATGTTAGTGTCTTTTTTTTTTAGCTAATTACATAAAATATCAGGAGATTAACCTCTAGAAAATGCACCAAAATTAGACAACAGAGAATTATCCTTACCTTAGAAAATTGATCCTGAAAGCATATAAATCTCTTTGGCTTTAACAGTAGGGTTAGATGAATATAAAGATTCAGATTTTGATTTGTCCAGACCAAATAAGGTTGCATTCAGACCTCTAATGTATCAGTTAGGGCTATTTTTAGAGCTCGTTGACTTACTTTGATAGGAATAAATATTTCCAAAATTAAAGCTTTTCAGAGAAATTAACTAATTTGAATGTAATTTTAATAGGCAAATGTGAAATAATTTTCATTATGGCAATTTGGTTTTAGGAAATATATATAATTTTATGTTCATGCTGTAGTGAAATATTCTATGGCATGTATACAGTATATTAATATTCTGTTTTATGATTTTGTGATTATATCACAATATAAGATGGCATAGTTCTGAGTCAGAGCTCTCTCTCAATCTGTGATACTGTACCTCCAAGGTTTCAATAATTCAGTATTCAGACACTCAAAAGTCTTATTTATAGAGCAAGAGTCTTCTTGAAAGTCCCGGAATGTACTTAAATGTACGTAAGAAGTCACAACAGACTATGATTAGTGTTTAATATCTTGTTATTTATGTGTTCTTCTAAAAGCTACAGAGAACTAGGAAGAAGTGAAGCAGATGAATGAAGATGGAAAAAATAAAAGTTAACTCAGGGCAGGTAAAAGGAGGAAGGTGGTTGGAGTTGCAAATAAATAAATAAATTCTCCCCATCTGTTTCTAGCACTTAATCTTTGTGCAATAACTAGAAAGGCAATGCCTTTTATGCTGATTCTGGCTGAAAAAAGGGACATGAAAAACAGCACACATCAGTTGTGCTTTTCTTGAACTTAAAATAAGATTATGTGTGTACTGTAGAAATATGCATGAATTTTTATGTAGTCATTAACCTGTCTTTAGCATAGCAATGATATAACAGCTACCACTTTAGTCACATTTCAATAAAATCACTTTTGCATACTAAATTACTGCATGTATGTAGAACTACCATGAACGTGCAGTTGCAGTTGTATTGGTGAATGCTCTCTGTAGAGTCCCCAGTGTGGGAGTTGTCTTCAACAGGGACACAGTTATTTTTGCATCATAAAAATACCACTGAAACTAATCCTTGGTCTAGAATATAAGAACTAGCTTTTAAGTGCACTCCTGTAAATAACTAGAAAATTCAAAATTTTATATTTGAAACTACAAAGAAACCCTGTCTACATTTTTTCTGGATTTCCAGTGTATATCTTCAAGTCTATAGCTGTGACCAATATCCCTCTGTACTTCTTTTGCTGACTTCAGAATTCCAAAGCAGAGACAGCAATAAGCAGAACATTAAAAAGTGAATTTTAGCAATCCTTTATGTGTGTACAGTCATGTGTATATTATACCTATCACACTGCATCCTGAAACTTATGTTTTATAAACCCTTGGGTAAGTTGGACTGTTAAGAGCAATTCTGTCAGACCCAATAGAAAAAAAAAAAAAGCCATGAAGTTTAACTGTGAGAAATATTATTTTTTCACCTCGAACTGAATGTACAGAGATTGCCTGAAGACCATGATCCTCTTCTTCCAAGTTGTTGG
Organism: Poliocrania exsul; assembly: GCA_035041345.1. Lineage (NCBI taxonomy): Eukaryota > Metazoa > Chordata > Aves > Passeriformes > Thamnophilidae > Poliocrania > Poliocrania exsul. The sequence goes on along the minus strand of JAWWLZ010000001.1, from coordinate 109,518,209 downwards.
AACATGCATTTTGGCCTCTACAATCTGTCACTTATTTATGTTTGTTTTGGTTTTTTTTAATTTCAGTTAGGTTCTTCCTGAATGCCTGTGTTTACACTGTCAGATTTGAAACTGGTGCTTGAAGTTGGGCTTATAAGAAACAGGGGTTTTTTGTATGTCTGATCATTTCTTCTTTGACTTGCTTGCTCACTTAATATACTTTTGCAGGAAAGGAAAGGAAATGTTGAGGCATTTTTGTTTCCCTTCCCAAAGGGACACTGCCTGTCTTCAGCACTTGGCAAAATGTTTCCAAGTTCTTTTGGTATTAAACCCACCAAGCCCTTTCTGATTCTCCACAGAGTCAGAAATGTTAATGTTCTTTCTGATCACTCCTTGTTCAGCGCTAGGACTTTTTGACGTGATACCATTCTTTGCAGGTTGCACTGGAATTACAGTGGAAGCATATGGGATTTTGTGATGCTGTTATAATGATTACCATTGAAATAAGAAAGATTCGAGATTTCCTGTAAAGGATAAATGTCACACAGACTATTGAAAACCTGTAACTCCACAACAAGTAGCTATTAATTAATGCTGTATCACAGTGGGATTCCTATTGAACTGTTTATTATAAATGCAAAAAAGTGAAGCAAAATGCTTGGGTTAATGTTATTGCAGTCAATTATCAACAAATTAATAATGATTAGCCAAATTTTAGAATAACACTGTGATGAGATACTTACTCTGGTTTATTAAACTGTAAGAATATCACCAGAGGAAAGATTTTAACACATATCTTCTTTGCCATTGTGAGTTAACATGTATAATTTTCTATGAAAATATTTTCAAGATAGTAATGTTTCCATTTCAGTAGTACAAATCTTTTAGTAATTTATATTTATTCCCATGTAGAAGAATTGATAGAATGTCTAAAAGCTGTGAAGGTAATATCAACTCATTTGCAGGAGAAAAAAACTGGAACTTGATTTTGATCCTCACAGTCTTAGAATATGGGACTTAACAGTAAGAAACATCTACTTAGAGAATTCACTAGAAGTTACAGAAGCAGAACTAAATCTTTCATATGCTGTTTCTGAAGTGTAATTGAGCATACAAATATGAAGGTGGATATAAATGCAGGCTCTTTCAATGAAGAAAGCTTTCTCATGAAAATAGTAGATTTGAGAATTGCTATAGCAACAGTGCTGTTTCAAAAAGGGAGTAACACTATATATTTTCACTATTATGTTTCCATTTCAATACAATTTTCTTAAATTTATGCATTTTCTGGATTTTATAATGTTAAGGAAGTGTCGTACACGTGTGCTGGCTCTAGAGTCTCTGAAGGAAAATATTTAGCTAAAAAGAATTGATGTGCAAAGCCATAAAATGGCAACTCTAGCATTTCAGAGGCAGCAATGTATCAGAATAAAAAGCAGTGGTAATGCAGCAGAGAAAAATCAGTGAGATTTTTAGTGTAAGTATGTACCCTATTTATCTGATTTAAAATTACTTAATACAGTTAACCTGCAGGGTTACATATTTTTGGATTTGTTGGAGACAAAAGAAAATCACTTTTGTCAATTAGCAATACTTTCGAGTTTAAAGAGGAAAAAAAAGACAAGATTTTGCCATTTAATAGCCTAATTTATTTAGCACTTAAAACATCAACCCTTAATTTCTTTCGAGAATATTCTTTACGTGAGCTATTTTGGTTTGTGTGTCTTAGATGATATAAATAAATGAGTTTTCTTTTAACATTTTGGAAATGTACACTTTACATTTGTTCCCAAGACATATTTTCCAAATACATTCTCCCGAATTCTGCCCTCAGTCATGTGTGTGTGTATATATATATATATATAACTGGAGCATCCTACTTGCTCTCATTACATTTTTAAGTTTAAAAGACCATCCCTTTTGGTGGCACATAGACTGGCTCAAGTGGCTCACAAAATGACAATTGTAAAAAAGAAAGATATGTCTGATTTTTAATCACATTCCATATTTGCAGTTCTCTAATCTGTAATTTGTATCTCTTCTGTTAAGTAAGTAGATGTTTCACTTTTTATCTTTCTTACAGGTTTTAGTTTGGTGGGTTTGCTCCACTTCTTCTGTAGTTCTGGATATGGAAAAAGCAGGTTGTAGTTTTGTCCATTTCCTACTGTTGTGGCATTTCTGGTGCTAGAAAAAGTTATCTGCCTTTACAAAAAATCTGATTTCCATAAGACAAAACGAGTGTCTGACCTGAAGTTACAGACTTGCAAAATTATAAAATAACAACTTTAATGTTCTATTATAGACCACCAATATTAAAGTAGCAAAGATAGAATAACCTGAAAAGACAGCTGACTTTTTTCATCTTTTTTATAAAATACAAAGGGAAATTCCACAATGGGAAATATTTTTTTATTTATCCTAAAGAGCAATCAGAACCTCCTCTTTTGGGCAGTGAGAGTTCTTGTTTCTTAGCCACAAAAACAGGTGCCTTCTTTCGAAATCTGTTTTCTGAGATGTGGTAGAACTTAGCTGCTTGCTAGTGCAGGTTGTCCATTCAGTATTCAGTGTTCCTTTTTCTAAAGACTATGGCCTTCAGGTTCCTGCATTTCTGACTTTGTATTCCATGTCCACCTGTCATACAGCACGTTTACTTCCTTATCCTGAGCTCAAGTTAGCTTGAGTTAGGTTTGTGATCAAAAGCCAGCAGGTGTTTGGGGGAATGAAAATAAGCCATTTCTGGCCTATGTGAAGTGCCTGTTTCCCACAACTGATGCAATTACATTAAGGCAAACTGTGAGGCAAAAAAGAAAGCATTTGCTTATTTGACAGTGTATTTATATTTTCAATGAGGACAGCTCATGATCTCTAAGTAAAAAGGGCACAAACAATGCCTTATCAAACCAGAAACTTCTTAAGTGTAACACCAGACTGAAATAAATTCAACCCTGCATATGAAAAAGCATCCTTTTTCCTTTTAAAAGAAAATTCATTGACTACATACACAAGCATGAATGCACATGCTTGTGAATGTGCTCACACTAAGAATGTAATAAAAGAAAATGAAAATAAATTAAGGAGATTTGAAAAATCATTTTAAAAGGTACTATCATAAAATGTGTTGATTCCCACTGCGTCACATGCGATGGTAGAAGTAAGACTATTGTATTATTTGTTTGCTGTTCTCCTGGTTTCATTATCCTCCTCCTAACTCTGCATAAAACAGCACCCTTACAGATGTTGTGGAGCTGCAGATGTGTCTAATTAATAATAAAACACAGCACCAGCCTAATAGCAGATTTTCTGTGCCATCAGTTAGAGGATCCTGGCAAAGTCTGTGTGCTCTGGGCAGTTGTCACAGCAGGTGTCAAGTGTCAGGGCACTGACATGCCTCTGTGGCTCTGATGGCATTTGGAGAGGGCCACACTGTTTCAACTTGTGTAGAGGAATCAAGTCCACTTACACGTCTGCCCAGTTGCTGCTCCTCTGAGAGACAAGGCTGTTATCAAATTGTTTGCTCAGTTGACCACCCAAGGCTACTTGGGTCACTCCTGCTTTTTGAGTGGCTTTTAAAGTCTTGTTTGGTTATATCTGTAGGTGATAAACCATGTGGTTTGCCATCTGTTGTTTGTGTGCCAGGTGCTTATTTTAGGGAAATATGTTGAGCGTCTTGAATAAAAGCACTTCTATTAAAACTCACAGTATACTCCTGTTTTCCAAGCACATCATGGTAGGTAGAGCTAAGCTAAGTTTTAGTCCTTTTGAAATTATTGTGATTACATCAGTCTTGGTGGTCTGGGGAAAAGCAAACAGTAGCAGATGGATTTGAAATGAGAATTTCATTTCAGTGAGCATCAGTCTTTACTGTCTTTGTCTAGAGTCAAAGCAAGTATCAGATAGAACTCTAAAAATTACTCTAAAATATCTAAAAGATACCTTAAGGTTTTGGTTAGGGGTTTTGTTGTTTTTTTATTTCCCACTTGTAGTCAGGAAAGACACCTAATGAACTACAGAAAGTAGCTCATTGGCATCAACTGGAAGCTGAATTTTGTCATTAAAATGCTATCTTTGGAAAAGCATTGTAGAGACTTTCCATATAAATTTGATGACAAGTTTCTGAAGAGTAAACGGACAATACAGAATCTCAGACTAGTTGATTAAAAAAAAAAAAGAGAGAGAGATTTGTTATCTTCTCTGCTTTTTCATATGTTACAATGCAGTGCTTAGCAAATGAGGATGGGGGAGGAGAAAATTCAATCAGCTCCCATCCTTTCCCAGTCCTGAAAGGATATACATTTCATGTGGTTGGGCCTCAAGATATGGCAAAAAAACCCAGAATTTCCAATTCACAAAGAAAAGTTTCAATTTGATATTAGGCCAAATCAGACCCAAATGAAAAATACTCTAAATTACTTTGAAATTAGGTGTGCTCTGGAGCTTAACAATTTCTCTACTCACTTTCAAAAACTTTAGTAGTCTCCAGGAACATCACCAGGACTAGAAACCACAAATTCCAGAACCTTCAATTCTAGAAGAAAGCCACCAACATTCAGCTGTATCTTTTTTTTCCCCTTACATTGAGGGGACCTGGGAGGAGCAGACACTGAGGAAGGGATGTCCTGGTGGAGCTGCAGTTTCAAGAAGCAGAGGGTTTGTGTTTGTATGCTAAAAACCTGGGCAGGGCTTCATCAAAACCTTATCTTGAAACTGGCAACAGGTCACTGAGCCTGAGGCATTTCTAGAAAGGCATTTCTGGCAGCATGAGTGGTGAATGCCCTGACTGCAGAAGATTCTGTGATCAGAAAACATACTGTTTAGTTTGCCAAGCAGGCTGTCTGGTCTTCTCTTTCATTTGAATGTGACAAGTAAAACAACCTCCATTAATCATATACATTTCTTAATCAGATAAGTGTATGTATTTTGGCACCTTGATTCAGTAGCAATGATGGAATGCTTGCAGACTGATGGCAGATAAAACAGATTTGAGCATTACATTAGTGCTGTGCCCATGGATTCCAGTCTGGACAGGCTGCACAAGAACTGGGATTTCACAGACGCTCTAGAAACTTTTAAAGAAATATCTCTTTTACCATCTGTTCCCAGACTGCTGATGCTAAAGTGGGGAGCGCTACTATCACTCCTGATGTTAGATTTTAAAAGGCTGTAAGTACATGGCACCTTTTAACCTGACCTTTTAGAGATTTCATAATGTAAAGCCAGTGACTCTATATTGCAGCATGCTGCTTCTGTTCATTGTGAAATGGGTTTTTTTCCTCAGTTTTTGTTGGAAGTGGTATCTAAGCTACATTTCTACTCTTTGTTGCCCTTCTGCTTTTTGTTGTTTCTTATGCAACAACTGCACTACAGTACTCTTCTAACCAGAATAAGGATTTTGCATATTTTAAAAGGCTTAAAAAAATTATTTTTTTAAACATGAAATAAGGGGAAAGAATAAAACAAAAATAGTAGAGTTTGTTTAGCTACTGACTTAATTCTACCTGTTTCTTCTCTAGTTCAATGTGTAACAGTTAAATGCAGTAAATTGAAGTATGGAATATATGGAGGTTATATTTCTTTTCTATATGTATATTAAATAGTTGAATTAAGTTTGTTTCAAAGTTTTCTCATTACATGCTGCATCATCAAAAGAAAGCCCTTAAAATGTATACTCTTGTGATCTAAAGTTGCCTTGCTTCCCTAAATATGCCAGCATGTGCAAGATATGCTTTGAAATTAATAATATTGAAAAACAACTCAGCAGTTGTATTTGCCTTATTTAATTCCTGCTGAGATGATTACGCTTCTATTAGCTGTGCAATTATATTGCACAGCTCACTTGAAATATCTCAAGCTCTAGCTTTTTTGATTCTGACTATTTTAACACTTCACAGAAAGCTTCACAGGTTGAACCACTGTGAGTAGGTTTTGCCAAACAATTCGTATTGCTGACTTTGAATTGCATTGGCTAAGTTCTGTCTTATTTACTTTTAATAAGTGTCATGTTTAAATGTCATATTTTTGCATGTGAAGAAATGCATGTAGGCACATATAACACTGTGGAGTTTAGGTACATGGAAATAGCCATGTGATAATTTAAGATTTTTATTAATTTCTATATGAAGATGTGTTTTGAACAAACATTCCAAGTTTACATGTCTTTATGTTTGGTTCTATTAAAAAAATTGTATGGAGAAGTGATAGCCAAGAAGAGTTGATGTTGGAGAAATGCATGAACAGAAGTGGAGGCTGGAAAGCCTCTTTAGGAGTCTCATTCAGAGCAGGGATAGCTAGTGGAAATTCAGTCTTGAAATGCAACCTTGCAGTTGTACAACTAGGCTCCATTGATTAAATTTCAAAGTGCCAAATTAGTTGGATATTGGTTTGGGATTTGTGTGAATTTTAATTTAGATGAATAGTCCACATGGAGCAATAGTGGTTTGGAGGATGACAGGCAATTTGTGTCATCGTAAAGTCTGTTAGTAACATATTACATCTCTTAACAAAATGCAGTTGCACTTCTGTGGGGGTTTTGGTGGTTGTTGTTTTGGTCTGTGTTCCACTAGTTTCTGTCTTTTTGTTCATTTTATTCAATACTGGACAAAAATGTGAGTTCACGCAAGAGAAACATTTAAATTTCTGAGAGACATAATCTGTATAAACTCTTTAGGATAGATATCAAAATATTATTGCTATGAAACAGCATCTGTAAAATTCAGTCAGAATGATTTTCAAAAAGGAAACATTTTACTGCTCCATGACACAAGTGGCTAAATTTCCAGTTTCTGAACTTTTTATAGTGAGAAAAATTTTGATGAAGACATTTGTTTACTCCATGTTATGTAATCACGAGATCTTAGAGATAATACCCAAATCGAATCAATTTATATTTAAACGCCCTAAAGGCATATTTTTAACATGCTATCAGAAATAGTCTCTTCTGATTGGATTTAACCATCTGAAGCTTATGCCCTTTTTATTTTGAACTGCATGTACTTTTGAAAACATCCATTGTATTTCCACTTGCATTTTGAATGCATCTATAAATTGTGTGGTAAACTACCAGAAGTTTTGAGAAATACTTTAAGCAAATAGTGCCATAGGAATAAGACTATTACATCAAGTAGAGGATTTCTAGTTTGCAGTTCACAAGCATTTTCAGAAATCTTTGGACCTTTCACACATGAACAGAGTGGTCACAGTAGCTTATACAGCACAAATCCTACATGTCTGAGCTGCATCACACTTACTGTGCGTACACTTTGCGGCTGCACAGCAAGTGAGCAGAGGTTATTTGGGCTTTCTGTCTGTGCTGCCCTTAATAAAAGCACTTAGACAAGCAAACTGCACTGCATACTATGTAGAGGGTGACATTGCATATTTAATCAAGACTAGGGTGATATAACCCTGCAAATTGTGGGCAAGAAAAGTGATATTCTCACACTTACAGGTACAGATTTCATAATGGAAATGGAGAACACAGAAGAAAAATGGGCATTAGATGGACTAAGCCAAGGTATAATCACACTTTGAGCAATGTTTCCTTGAGATGAGGAAGTTTCTGTAAGCTTCAGGCTTAAAGTTTTCAGTTGAATCTCATGGGCATAAAAAAGATCAGAGGCTTACTTTAAAGAAAGAATACTTCAGATGGAAAGGTGGCTGTGACACAGTCAGGAGCAAAATATGCACAAATTTCTGCCAGGAGTGATGGCTTTGGTGAGAACATGTAGCCAATTGCATAGATTTTTTTTTTTTTCTGAAAAATGTGCTCTTGTGATCTCTGTCCTTCCCTGTTGACTGGGATTAGGGGACTATTTGGTCGGTTGGTTGGTTGGGTTACATTAAAGAGAGTGTAGCACACCTGAACTGGAAATACTCGTGGATTCTTGGCTTGACAGCCACTTTCAGGACATAAAGGAACTGCTACCATTGGAAGGGTTCTTGGGGGCACTGTGATGGTTGAGGACTTCACTGAACCACCCCCAGGTATACGTGGCTGAATAGCAAAAGCCCTCATGTGGGCTTTGAAACCCCTCAAATGTCAGAGGAAATTTCCATTTAAGAATATTTGAGAGAGGATGGACTTTTGAACTATATCCATCTGCAAATGTGTTAAGGCCATTTAAGGATATGTGGAAGTCAAGGGATGAATCTAATCAAACTCAGCCCCTAGGACTGTGGGGAGTTGTGACAGTAGGCATTGCTTCCAGGTGAAGGAAGATTTTACTGCTCCATGACACAAGTGGCTAAAGGAATAAACATTTGAAATTTGATATTCAGATATATCATTTATATATAATGCTTTTTCACTGTTAAGGAAGTTTTGGTGAAAAAAAAAGTCTAAAAATTTGTCTAAGAGGTGGCTAATGAAAGTAAGATATGAAAAAGGAGGGAAGGGAAAGCCCAAGCTGATGTGAGTAGTTGTCAGTGTTGAGTCTTGATATAGTAAAGTGAGGACAATGAATCTGTGGCTGATACATCTTAATAATCATCAGGACTAGGAATAACGGCAGAGTACTTTGACACATTGCAGATAGAAGAATAAAGTAAAAAAATACCAAATTGTGCTTTTACAGTGTGTCATGCTTTTAAATTAGTAAAATTATGAACTTACCAGAGAAAGAAAGTAAATAAGATTTTTCTTGATGCTATGTGTGGGAGAGTTTATTGATAAATCTTTTAGCAGTGTACCTACTTGCTTCCAACAGGCAATTTTGATGTTGCTGGAGTATAACGTCTTGCTGATGGTGAAAAGGAATTCTAATTTAAAGAAACATTTTGCAAATCAGTTAAAAATTAACCTAATCTTAAACATTTTTTAAGAAAGTAAATTTTATGGTCAGGATTAGGTCCAGGATAGTTGACTGAACTTTATTTGACAATAATTAAAATATTTGAAAAAATTTCATATTGTGAAAAAAAATAATAATATAGGAACATAGACAACCCAAATTAAGAAAACTGAACAAGCCAAAACTCTGTCATATAATTCAGAAATATATCACATTATACAGTTATAAAGTAGAAAGCTTTCTGCTCCCAGCTGTTCAGGGCTTTCTTAAATTTATGTCCATACACATATATTTTAAAAAGTGTACTTCCTGCAAGTTAATGTTCTTGTAACTGTTTTATTTATCTGTCAGCTATGATGTATGAAACTATGTGGATTTTTCTGTTTTGTATGAGTAAATAAATATTCCAAATGGACTTCAGGACAGATTGTTAAGATTCAACATCAATACTAAATGTTCTTTTGAACATTTTAATCAAGTTTAAAATAAATCTTGCATTTCCAATAAGTTGCCAAATACTACAGGGAAGAACAAGTCCAAAATCAAATCTAAGATTAAAATTGTTTCTGAAGCCAATACATGTTAGTAATTAAAAAAGACAGTTGGTTGCCTTTTTATTTTTCTTTTTTTTAAGCTTTAGGATCCACTCCTGCTGTGCAGAGATGGAAGTCCATCATGCTACCTCTTTTGTCATCAGTACTTTTACATACACTTACAGACACAGACTTAACTCTTGGAGGTTGTTGGAAGAGCCTATAAGGCTGTAGGGTCTAAGATCTACAAAGATGAAGTGACTTTAATGAACCATTTCTTTATATTCTTGTCCTATAGAGCCAAGCTTGCTTTAGACAATGAAGTGAGCTAAATGATTTATGTGCTGACCTCTGTTTATTATCTGCAACTGCATTTTTTTGGTTTAGATGCATTTAGTCTTTTTTACTTTGAGAGCAGTTCCTCTTCACCACAGAAAAATACCCCCTCAATTTGATAACAAATGCAGTTTCTTGTAACTTCATTCTCTCTTGAACCATCCTGAATAAAATATGTTGAATCAATTTTCTGTTTTCCTAATTATTTTTCAATCCCATCCCCAAAGAGATACAAAGAAAAATTAGTTTCTGCTGTGTTACTTAAGTAAGTGTGTAACTGCTATCGAACAGTAGCAAAGTGATCTGAGCAAGTGTGTTTAGAAAAGCAGAATTAATAGTGGTAGGCTTTTAAAAGATCAGAACTTGACAAGACAAAATTGGTTATTTGACAGTTACAGAATTGGCAATTAAAAAGAACACAGTAAGTATCCCATTTCTGAAGACAGGAACATGCACTGCTGTTTGATTAAAAGCGGCTTGTAGACTTCATATGTCACTCAGTCAGTGCCTCTTTATATAGAAGGGTCCAAAGAGAAATAGTTGTCCACTGAAGTTTGAAGGGTGAAGCAAGAACATGGAAAGAAAATAGTTTACAGTGAAGCAAGAGGTCAATAAAAGTTAAATGGTGGTATCATGGAAAAAAAAAAGAAAAATCAGGAAAAAAATTCCGAGACAAGGTCTCACCAAGCAATAAATAAACCTTGTTTCTATAAAGGTGATGACTGCTAATAACATAGAATTATTCTAGTGGTTTTATACTGTTATGTGGCAACACAAGCGTTATGTAGTTTGCTTTTTGCCTTTTTCTCCTGTCAAGTTTTATTGGTGTGCTGAGCTGTAAACTATATTGTCCAAAGGAGTCCATTTGGATGTTTCAGTGTTATCTGACTGATGTAACATCTTCAATAATGTTCATTTTCTGTTTTTTATAAATCCTGGAAAACCTTATTCATGACTAGTGGATGCAGCGAGCCCAACATGGTGGGGTCTCAATCATTAAATATTTTGATTTCAGATCTCTGTTACAGAGACTTGTAACTTCAGTGATAATTTACATACAAGGAGTCATTTTCACACTTTTTCAATCACGGGGGAAGAAGTCTCACTTGTGAAATAAATCACTCTGTCTCTTGCTGTTCATTTAGGTCATATAAAATGAAAATTTGTAAAAGTTAAACAGTTCTAAAGCGTTCTTCTGATGATGTTTTTGTCACTGATTATTATGAAAGAAAACATGAACTGCATTGCATCTCCAAGTCATTCATAGGATGTTCCTATCTCAATCTGGGTGGGAGTTTCAAGTGTAACTTCAAGTGAAACTTGGAGAAAAATAGTTTCCAGATCTGAAGTGCCCCAAATGAGTCAGTTAAAAAGAACTGAATGTTACACAGCAATTGTCCTTTCTCCTTTTTGTGTTGCATTTTGTGTTGGTTTATTTTTTTCTATATCCTAACAATCAGTAATAACTTCAGATAATTTCATTTAAGTGTCAGCATGTAAAGAAAAAACAGTAGTAATTTCAATTAACTTTTTTTTTAGAGAGAGCTGCATGAATGTAAGCTTTTTACATAGCATATTACTGAATCATTGACTTGCTAGCTGTCAAGATGCTTTCAAGGTTTCAGGAAGAAACTAAAAATAAAATACCTTAAGTTAGTTAAAATGAATTCCAAGAATCTAGCATTTTTATGAAACAAAGTTGCTGGGCTTTTACCACTCCGCCAGAAATGGTTCTAATACTGTAGCTGCAACATTCTGATTACTGTATATATCTTTACATGACTTTTAGAGAATGCAGTCACATAAAAATATTGACATTAATTTTAAATCCCTCAAAAAAAAAAAAAAAAAAAAAAAGGTTTTCAGCCTAACTATACTCTTTAAATAAAGACAACGTGCCAAGTCAGATTTACATAGAACAATACATATACATTAGGATAAAGTTTTTATTGTCCCTATTTTGATAGGACTCAGCATGGAATTTATAGAGATCTATTTTCTGTTTTAAAGGAATTGGACCCAAGACTTTTCTGGGTTATCCAAGGATGAGAGAGATCTCCTTGGTTTAAGCTGGCATTGCCCTGCAGGAGACTGAAGGATGACTTGCACAGGTCCTGGCAGTGTTCTCCTGCTATAAAAGGCAGCCTGCAGCTGTCACAGCCAAGGAGAGCTCAAGTTTGGAGTTACTGCAAAGACAGAATAAGGCATATTGCAATAGGCAGACAGAGTACTGCATCTCATCTAAAGCAAGCCTTTTGTGTGGAGGGGTAGGATTGGACATACAGATTTAACATGAGGGACTAGTATGAACAAGCAGGAAAAAGTTGGTGCATCAAGTTTCACAGTTCCTTCAAGGAACTCTCTTTTTGCTACAGGAGCTTGGCTTGACTGTTCTGTGCCCATCAAACATTTTCCTTCCTGCTCATGTATCCTTTTGAGCAGAACCTTAATCCTTCTGATTTGATGGTTTCACAACAGGGATTAAAGCAACACTGATTGATAGAAAGTTAATCCAGGGCAATAGTTACTTTTCTATCCCTGAATTAGGGATGCTGTCTAGAGATCTTAGGGATCACCTGCTGTTGTTAGTAAATCAGTGCAGGCTGCACTTCAAAGCTCACATCCATCTGCATAGAGCTTGGTGTTGTGCTGAGCAGACTGTGTGTGTCTGACTCTTGGAATTAACTGTGACAGTAAGATCATTTCAGCAGATGGCTGCTGTGGCATCTGTATAGGTATATTTGAAGGATGATGGTGATATTCTATTTCCTGATGATCATACCTTTGCTTATGGGACAGAGTTTTCTTTTGCTTGTTTTGTGGTTTGCTTTTTTATAATCAAATATGCAAATATAGAAATTGTAAAGTCATTATTTGTTCTGTGAGATTTTTTCTTTTTCCATTTACTTTAATCTAAGATGAATTCTGCATGCCAAGCATGTCCTTTGGCAAGTAAATGAATGTAAAAAAGAGGAAATGTAAAAGATTTGCCATATTTCCTTTTACATCAGCTTCTGAAACTTCCTCCTACAGACTATTTTATTTCATTTTGTTTCTTATAAGGCTGCATCCCCTTGAGATATTGTTTAAGCAGCAACTCATGTCTGTCCTCACTTGTGTGTGCCCTTGGCAGACAGAAGCGATTGCTGAGTAACAGGCAACAGAACTCTGAGTGTCAGTGTTTGGTTTTTGGGGCTTTCAGCAAGATTGCAAAGGGAACACAAAGCTCCACTGGGAAACTCAGCATCAGTGTGTATTTCATTTAGTCATACAGTTGGATTATGAAGCACTGTATATGAAAGGGTATTTATTGCAGAAAACTCACTGATGCAGAAAGAAAATTCTGAATTTTCTCCATTACCAAGTGAAATATATAGAAGCTATTTGAAGACTACAAACAAATTCTCAGATTTTGAATTCCAGATCAACTTCTTTTTTGATTCTTTTTTTTTCTTTGGGTTGGTCAGTAATGAAGTTTTCTCACATTTAAGAGGGGAAAGTAATCTTTTCACTGCTATACACCAGTATTAGTCAGATGAATTTCAGTTTAACCTAATAGGTATTTCAGATAAAAACAGTGTATTTGAAAGGATGTTTCAATCTTGATGAGACCTAGCACTGAATGAGTGCATGATGCAGGTGTACTATTATCCTTTATTCAGTGAGTATTTGTTGAATAATGGCATTACTCTGTCAGAGCTATAAATAGATTTTTGTCATGAAAATGATTGCTACCAAAAAATTGATTATATAGCAAATATGTGTAGATAGAAGACAGTAAGTAAGTGGCACTACACTGAATAGTGTAAAAGTGGATATTGCTCTGAGTGCCTTGAGGGATATTCCCCTTAGCTTGTTTCAACCATAGGTTGCCTCATTTCATCCTTTGAATCTCTAGGATTTCTTCTGTTCTTTTCATTGGGGTAAAACAACATCCTAAAACTTCAAGGACTACTTTTGGGATATAAGTAATATATTTACCTTGTCTCTCTCTGCCTCTTCCCTCACCTCTAGCCAGGAATTCCTATGATCAGGATGTCATGTGCAGATATTACATATAATCATTATAGGAATTTTTTTGGCATCGAGTAAGGATTGATATCTTTTTCTTCAAAGATACAAAATACATTATATGTCTTTTCTTTTGTGCTTAGTTTTCTGGGTTTAGAAGCCATACACAGTTCTTTTTAATTCTCTCATGAAAGCAGTAGTGATATTTCAAAGAGGATTATAGGAAAAAAAGATATATAATTTCCATAGGGAAAATGTTACTTCTGGATTTGTTTCTGTGAGCAAACTGTACTCCCTGGCACAAAGGTGGAAACTCTCCTTCTGTGATCACTCACACATTGCACAGTAACCCAGATACTCCCGTTATCTTTATTTTCGTGCATTCTTCTTCATTCACTTTTTTATATACGAAGTTTTTTTTGAATCAGTGGGTATTAAAATTTGCAGAGATTTCTACAAATCAGAACATGATATACTGCACTTGACAACTTTATGAAAACGATAATTGGTCTGGATGTTGTAGAAAACATAAATATTCACTAAGAAGAAGGTTTCAACCTGTGTTGTCAAAAATGTCTTTGTACCATAGAAGTCATGAGGCATTTGTATGCCAGTTGTTGCAGCAAGGATGTATAGAGGCCACAAGCTCTGCTGAGGACTGCACAGTGCTGGTGTTGATCTGCAAGAGGATAGGGCTGCAACGCCAGCTGAAAGAATTGTCCTCTGCACACCAAAGTCTTTGTCTCAGAAAGATGTCCTGAGAGAACACATTTTGTGTGCCTGGTTTGTCTCCTAGGGCAGGAGACATTGGTGTCCTTACCTGTGGTTGTAGGAGTTTGCAGCAGGAGGTGAACAGCCTGCGTACCATCCAGAGAAGGCAAGCAGGACGTCAGCAGGGTCTTCTCAGAGGGATTTGAAAGGCAATGAGAGAGGCTTCTGTAAGTGCATTGGCAGCAAAGGAAAAGCTAAAGGAAATATGGGCCAATTCCTTGGAGCAGAGAGAAACCTGATAACCAAGGGCATGCAAATGTTTGAGGTACTTTATGCCTTTCTTATCTCATTTTTCACTAGCAACATCTGATTTTTGGACTCAGTCCTCAGGCCTAACTACTAACAGAGAGGGACCTACTAAGAGAAAATGAAACATGCCTCATTATAGAAGAAGATCAAGTTAGGGAGCATTAACTCAAGCAGCAGGACAGGCTGGGGTCACCTGGCTAGAAAGCAGCTTTGCAGAAAATTACATGAAGGACCTTGTCAACTATAAGTTGAAAATGAACCAGCAGGGTGCCTAAAATCAAAAAAAAGGGGGAACAGCTGCCTCCTGTACCCTGTTAGCAGGGATGTAGCCAGCTGGTCCAGAGAAGTGATTTTTCCTCTCCGTTTTTCTTCTGGATTGCTGCATCCAGTTTTGGGCTCCTCAATACAAGAAAGATGTGGACACACTAGAGGGAGTCCAGTACAGGACCACCAAAGTACTTGGGGGATGTACACTTGGTATTCTTAGAGATGAACTTGCTCAGTCTCAGGTGGAGATGGCTAATAAATACTATATATATTTATTTTATTTTATGTATATTTTTATATTATATTTCATATTTATGTAGAAAAAGATCAAGAATGCTGCAAATTTGCTTTATATAAAGAGTAGAAATAGTGGGCACAATCCCCAAGGAATGCAAAGTAATTTTTTTTTTCCTTGAAAGTCATCAGTTTCTATAGGTTATTACTAATTCTTTCTCTGAGCTTGATACAGATAGATGTGAGAACTAATAGGTGTGTATATTCTGTTTCTGTCGTCAGGGTTTGGTAGCAGGGGTTACCGGGCGGCTTCTGTGAGACTTGATTTGGACTGGATATAAGGATGATTTTTTTTTTTTTTTACAGTGAGGGTGGTAAAACACTGGAACAGGTTGCTCAGAGAGTTTTTGGATGCGTCATCCCTGGAAACACTCAGGGTCAGGCTTGGCACATCTCTGAGCCACCCGATCTAGTTGGAGATACTCCTGGTCATTGCTCAGGATTTGGACTAGATGGTCTTTAAAGGTCCCTTGCAACCCAAGACATTCTATGATTCTACAAGGGAATGAAAGGAAGAAGGTTTAAGAGCTGCAGGTGCTTTTATTTCTCATTAGCCTGATCTGATTTGATTGATAATAAATTAAACTAATTTCCCCTAGTCGAGACTGTTTTGCCCACAATGGTAGCTGGTGAGTGATCTCTCCCTGTCCTTATCTTCACCCATGAGCATTGCAGCCAGAGTCTGTGAATCAGAAGAGAATCTGGAAGGACCATTTCCAGATGGCAGCAGTCCTGTTTAAATTCAACTTACCCTGTTTCTCCTACACATTGTGAGCAGGGTTCATACACAAGCAGCCACTGTCAGTATCTTTGGGAATGTTATATGAATGTCATTCAGAAACCTCTCATATATATAGTTCCTGCAAAAGCTGCTGTGGGAGTAAAACAATTATGGCAAGTCAGGTTTCCATAATAATTGCTTGTTACATTATTTTTTTCATTAAAATATTACTTCATCTCTTAAATAGTAGTTGGCATTTATTATGAGCAATAAACTGATAGCCAGACCCTTTTTATTGCAATCTAATACATTGCTTTTGTCAGTGTCTTTTCCAAGATTGCCTGTTGTTCTGTGCAGTGTTCCTCAGCACCTGACTTTTTCAACTTTGGGTGATATAACTCATGTGTCTGGACTGCATGTTTGAGCAAAGTTTCCTAATATATTTAAGCCCAGTTTTTGAGTGCATTCATAAATTTTATGAATCTGTGGTACCTTGGCTTATTTTATTAACTGTTTTCTGAAGAATCATATCCCAGCCCCGTGTTTGTGTCATGTTTAGTGTATGGTTGAGACCAATGACAACAACATATCAAAAACTTTTGGATATAAGAGCAACTTTGATGTGATTAGTATTGAAGTCAAGTACTTGCAGTGTCCTATGTCAGCAATTTATAAAGCATTTGATAAGTAATCTTGACTAAAAAGCTACAAAAGCAATTCCAGGGTATATGCTTGGGTCTGGATAGTATACTTTGGACTGACAGTGGAAGAGGCATATTTGATCTCTACAGAAACTTAAGTAGGAGCATATGACTTTTCTCGCAGTATTTAAGATCTGCCTGATATATTGACTTACTGACAAGAGTGTACTTTGTCTTCTGAGAACGTATCTAAGCCCTGAGTTTGTTTTTAAGTTTAAAGAGAAAGAGTCTCATTTTAGGAAGGGTGGAGTGTTTTTTTAATTATATATATGTTTGCTATATTACGTCAACTACTGTTTGCCCATCAGACTCATCTTTGTTCCTTCTTTAGTACCAAATGCATTTTAAGTTTAAAAGTGTGCATTTCACTTTTCTTTGCTTTTTGGTTTGGATTGGGGTCTTTTGACAGAGGAAACCAAAAAAGTATCAAGTACTTTTACATTTATTACTGTAATAGTATCTACATTTGTCTCCCTGTCTATGGTCTTTCTTTTGTGAATGACATAGTTTTTATTTTAGGCAAAATTCAGGTAGACTTTAATTTTTCCTCCAATAAAGTATAAACAAGCCTTGAAAATGGTTCCAGGTGACTGTCTTGATGTCCAGTTCTTGGAGTTGACTTTTTTATCTAGACCTAGATGAAAACACTTACATGATTTCACTAGGACAGTGTCTGAATTAAATTATTTAATTTTATTACAGGAATGGAGTTATTTGTCTTTTACCAGAATGAAGGGAAGATAGAAGGAGCAAGTGTATTTTTTTAATTGGTGAATTTAAGGAACTCAGGGATCTAAATCAATTGGGGTTTTTTAAATAGTGAAATGAAAAACGGGAACAGAAGTTGATTTTCACTGCCACGCAGCTTATCTCTTAAAAAATAGTTAAGATTAAAAAATAATCTTACCTCATGTCAGAATTTGCTGTTGATCGCACTATTTTTTTTCAGTGATATTTGTCACTTTAACCCAAAACTGTGTTTATTGTGGGAGTACATACATCTTGCTTGTAAATCCAAGAAAATAACAAATAATATTTTCAGGATTTGAATCTTGTTCAGACGCCCCTTGATACAGGCATCCTGTTCAATTTTGCTTTTGATTTCTGGCTGCAGCAAAACATAGTTAGAGTTTGCCACAGAGAGACCAATCAATATGATGGTTAAAGTTGCTATTCTGAAGGATTTTGTTGAAAAAATGTATTCTTTTTTTCAGATTCTGGGCCTTTGCCAGTTATTTGCTTATTTCAAGACAGTCAACTTGCATTATTACATCATTAAAATAAATAATGCAGAACATACTTCTGGTGTGGTTCAGAGTGTTCAGAAGAACCTAAAGTTACAGAAATTCTTTTCAGCTGAAAACTGATGAGAATGAGCCTTTATATCAAATTCCTCGCAAACGCAGTTCTCGAATCCAACATCACGCTGAATAGTTAAACCCCTCAGCGTGCAGGGTAACAATAACAAGTTAGCAGATCAGAAGTAGTGCTATGCATTTTAATTTGGCTGTTGAGTTTTGGGTGCTGATGGAAGCACAGGGCTGGTTTAAAAGTGGAAGTCCCATTGGTGTTGTTAGTGTTGATGTGAGCAGGCAGCTGTGGATTTTTGGGTCAGAGGGTCAGAAAGGAAAGCCCGCCAGGGAGCACCACATTCCCCTCAAGGCTTTGCTGTGGGCTGGAGTTGGTGGCAGCTCCCTCCTGCAGCCACCCTGACCCTGAGAGCTTTCATCTCTGTATCAGCCCTTCTGGCAACAGCTGTTCAGGGATCCCTGAGCCTCTGCGGCTCTGCCTGGTTTTGCTTTTAGAGAGGGGTCCATTTACACAGGGAGGTGCCTTAGATGATAGTTTTGGCCTGTTGGCTTCTCTCCAGGTGTCCAAACACATGGTACCCCTCATACTGAGCAGGCTTGAGGTTAAAACATTGTCAGGAAGACAAAACTGGCTTTTGTCATGACAATTTAAGCCCAGATCATGTTGACTGTTAATGAGTAAACCAACCAACACTTGGTGAGTTCTGTTTTCTGGTGACAGGAACATCTGACATCAAATGTTGCAGTGACCTTGTTAATAGTTGCCTGCTGCAGAGCAGGTTTCTCTGTGGTAACTTGTCTGGCATCTCTTGCTTGAAACATAGAAAGTCAATAAATCCTGAGGCCACACTAATATAATCTGTATTCCCACTGAAAATCACAATTTGCCCTTTATGGTGCCCAAGTTTCTGCCCTCCCTGAGCTTGCCCCTCAGGACCACCCCCAATAGGGTGGATTTGACACAAGTATGTGCAGAAGCACTGGAGCTTTTGTCACATTGCCTCTTGCATGACACACACTGGGTCCCAGTTAACCCATCCTTGATTAAGAACAGTTAATTGCAGTGGCTCTTGCACACTGGTAGAGAAGAACACCTCAAAGAGTATAAATTCCTAACTGAAATCTCATTATGTATGGAACAATGCTACCTTCTAAAAAGAATCCTAAAACTATTATAGTTATTGTTCTACTTGAACAAATTTTAATAATGTGTAATGTATCATGCCTCCACTTTCTACTTTATGTTTTGTGGTGTTCTCTTTCAATAAGATGTTATTTTTTTTAATTAATTGAACATCATGTTATGCAACTGATGTTTCATAATACCAATTATTTTTCTCCAGACATCAATGATGTTACTAACAATGACTTAAAATGCCAGAATTTATTTTAAAAGAGAAGATTGCAAAAATTATTTGGGACAGAAAGAATTAGGATAATATATAGAAACAAAGTAATTTCTTTTAATTATAAAAACCCCTTATTTTTTATTGTAAAAGGACTTCAAAGAGGATTGCATATGTTTGTGTATTTGTGGAAGGATGAAAGTATACATAGGTGCTAAAATATAAGATGCCTGTTACTTTTTGGTATATCATTTAAATATACAGTCCTGTATGTACAAATAATTTTTCCTTTAGGAACAGTCATTTATAATTAACAGGTCTCAGGTATTTTTCACTGGGTTGATGAAAGAGAAAAGAACCCTGTCCTTTCTGCTTTTATAAGATTTTATTTTTCTCCAGACCTAGAAACAGTTGTGGAGTTCAGCCTTTCTGGAAATCAGTATTAACTTCAAGTACTAGAATGTCTGTGGAACTAATAGAGGTAAAGGCTCTTGATTCTGTCCAGCAGGACTTTAAGACCTTGCCTGAGTAACTAAGTGGAGGTAAATGTTCCTGTAGAGAAAGGTGTTTCTTTGTACTCCTACTGTTTGATCTCTGGAAAATGGGGACAGAGAAAATTAGACATACTGAAAGTAGCAGAATAATTATTTTGCTGCAGAAAGATTGCCAAAAGATTGACAGGATGAGTGTGCTGATGGAATGAGCAGGTGTAATAGAATTAGACATTCATTGCAGTACTGAGGTCAGGACCTGCATATTTGTTGAGAGCAGCCTACCTTCTAAAATCTAGAAAACTATGTTGGTTCATAGTGGGTCTTACAGTTTTGCTTTCAGAAAATTGTGTGTACGATTCGATGCACATTTATGCTGTTTCCCTCCTACTCACCCAACCCTCAAATACAGAGTTTTCAAACGCAATAGCTAAGCCCATTCTTAGACATCTCAGTAGAGGTGGCTGATTTTCTGACATACAGAACACTTGCAACTCCTACTTCAAAAATGTGCTTCGTTTGCTTTGTTGGATTTGCTTGCCTGAAAGAGAGGACAGGCTATGTTAGTAAAATAAATATCACAGTTACATCATACAATAAAAGTTAGGCATTGCTGTGGCTATAAGGAATTTTTCTGCCTTAGTGTAACCTCAAACTAACATGACATTTCATTCTATTTTGGGTGTAAATCCTAGATAGAGTGACAATAAAAATAGACAAACAGTCAAAATAACAATTTCCATTAAAGTTACAATTATCAGAATAGTTTATATTTCTCTAATGGCAAGGGTCAAATCCTAAGTGAAACTATAAATGCAGAAAGATTTGTTGCTTTAAAAATTTGTTTCTTTATTTTATCTATTTGTTCACATTTTCATTACACCTAAATGAAAGCAGTCATTCAGGGTTTTTGTCAGTCTTCAAAAAAACCCACCCAAGAAATCCATAAACTTCTCCAAAACACATGTAATTATGTGATATTGAATACAAATTCATTGCTAGAGGTCTCAAAAAATTGATCAGGAGAGAAATACATTACTCTGTGTTATGTGTAAAAAGTCAGTCCTGTGAATGAGGATCTGCACAATAGAGACTTGAGTATATGTTCAAATGATTGTGTTCGTGTTCTTAGGAGCTGCAATTCCATAGCTAAGGTAGTTCAATGAAATTGAGAAGTCCACACTGTATTTTCAGAGTTACTGTCAGCAAGAGATGGGTGCATCTTAGATGCACCATGGAGTCTTTTGCAATCAAAATATGGTGTAAATTGGAGGCCTGTTTTGCCTATTTATAAAGGTAATAATTTCTGAATACAGGGCCCAACATGCCAAAGAAGCCTCCTTTTTTATGTTCTTTTAGATAAAAGTAGCATTTGAATATGAAGACTGGTCACAAAATTATTCTGAGACTTGTGGAATTTTAAAGCATGGCAGTGATAGATGCAACTTACATGGATTGTTTTCTGCAGGCAAAGTTATACTTTTGGTTTCCACTCATCAACACTTAATTCTCTCGTAGAGGACTAACTCTTACCCGTTTTTATCTTGAAAAATGTTTTGAGAACCTAGAAATGCCTTAATTATATTC
The DNA here is from genome assembly GCA_035041345.1 of Poliocrania exsul. NCBI lineage: Eukaryota > Metazoa > Chordata > Aves > Passeriformes > Thamnophilidae > Poliocrania > Poliocrania exsul. Next base: position 109,496,827 of record JAWWLZ010000001.1, on the reverse strand, counting down.
ATAAGCTTATCTTCACCATAGAAAAGACCTTTTTATCATTCTTTTTAATCAAGTCATTAGCATGAAACTCAGAGATGTAATCATACCAGACTGGAATTGGGGTCATGCCATAGGCTGGCTGAATAGGAGGCTTCTTGGCATGATGATGTATAACCATTTCTCAACAATGCTTTTAACTCAGTAAGTCTGCCCTTTAATTATATTTTAAATCCCATTTGAGAAGTTTTTATCATTATGTAAATTGTTCAGTAAATACTCTCATTCTAAGACTCAATAAAAGTTTTACTTATGGACTATAAGAGCAAATTACTTAAAAGCTTGATGGAGGACCTGGGAGCTTAAAAGAAAAAAAAAAATCCAACAACCACATCTTAGAAGAACTGTGACGTTTAAGAAAGAGAACTCCCATGGGAGCAAAAGTGTCTTGGAAAGCAGCAGAAATACTTCACTGTTTTGTTCCATCATTAATCTAATTCATAGTATCTTCAGTCTAGAACAAATGTTCTCTTTTGTTTTAAAAGAGTATACATTTCTTTCTGTTCAAATTCTTTGATGCCAGTGACTGGCTCATAAGGACAGACTGTCATAAAGCATAGTGCAAACTCGCCTTTTACTGCCAGAAACTAAAGAAATAGATCAGGTGCTTCTTGCACTGAATCTATCACTCATGCTTAAAATGCATCTGACCTGCCTTGCTGTAGCCATAAATTCCACATCTCCAGAACTAAAACACTCCCAGAACTATTCCTCTCTCCAGCAGACAGAAGAATAAGCCATGATCCTGAAATGGATTCACATTCATGGATCTTTGTGCCTTCAAAGGCTACTGGAGTCTGCCAGGGTACTGAAAAAAATATCTCAAACTCTCCAAACCTTCACATAGATTTTAATGCTTTAGGCGGAATGAGAAACTTAAAGGAGTTTAAAGGTAATTAAATGAAAGCAAGTGGGATGATTCATTTGAAATCCATATCTAAGCTGTGCTAAGTTGTGCTGGACAGAGCTGCAAAATAGAGGCAGTGACTCCATTTCCTACACCTGTAGAAACAATAAGGAGGTTACAAAAAGACAACAACAAACTAACAAACAAACATACAAAACCAAACCAAACCAAACCAAAACACAGTTTTAAAGGGGAGCCTTTTTTGATCAAGGCAGCAGATCACCGCTGTTGGTGAGAACCCACTCAGTACACTGAGCCCTGAGAGCTGCTCTATCGCCTTCAAGGCCATAGAGCAGAGACCCAGAGACCTGTTCTCTACAGATGTGCTTTACTCAGTAGTATTGTTGCAACAACAACAAAAAATTAAAAAATAATAAAACCAACAAAAACAAACACCCAGGAAAAATACAAACAAAACCAAACAAACAAAACCCCACCGTAACTAAGCAAAAACCAGACAGGTTTGGAACAAGTTTGTAAGTTCTGCTTTATCCAGGCACCTGAAATGATACATATGCAAACAAATCATAATGCAAAACTAAAGCAAAAAGATACCCATATTCTTGAGAAGTTTTGAGATGACCACAAAAAGAACATAAA
>JAWWLZ010000001.1:109457619-109495184 GCA_035041345.1 Poliocrania exsul | reverse complement strand
AATCATAATGCAAAACTAAAGCAAAAAGATACCCATATTCTTGAGAAGTTTTGAGATGACCACAAAAAGAACATAAAACCAAGTTTTTTGCTCACAGAAAGTTGTATTTTAAAGAGGTGAAGGAAGAAAAGAAAGAAAGAAGAAAGGAAGTAAGGAAGGAAGAAAGGGGGCAAGGGAGGGAGATAGGGAAGGAGTAAATAGAGAAAGGAAGAAAGAGGAAAAAGCAGAAAGAGAAAGGAAGGGAGAAAAGAAGAATGGAAAACAAACAAAAAAAGACAAAAAGAGAACAGGAAAATTAAGGAAAAAGGTGAAGGAGGAAAAGAAAGAGGAGCAAAATGTTCTGTACTGTATAAGTGGTTTAGAAAACATATGCTACTAATTTAAGCTACTTAAAATGTTTAGTTGGTTTGTTTTTTTCAGAAATTACTTGTGGGAAATGCAGTATGCTCTGTTAATATAAATATGAAGTTCAGCAAACTACAGAGATGGAGAGGGAAGGGATTATACAGGTGATCTTTGTTTTGTTTTGGGTAAAACAATATAGTATTTCTGAGCTATGTATAGCACTTCTGAGCTATGTGTAGCCATACAAGGATTACTAGCTGATGTTTTGCATACAGGTAAGTAATTATGCAGACTGACTTTATTATTTACTGTCAGTAAGATTTTTTTTTTCTTTAACAGCTTTTTTAAAATGAGTTTTTTTGATATTGTGAGCCCCCCCACCCCCCGCCTATACCTCAATCAGTGATATTTCTTTCATTAGTAAGTTTGTACAGAATTTAGAAAATATAAAATGCTTCACTGGAAATGGAAAGCACAATTCCAAGGATAGAACTGAGTGTGTAGGGGAGGATTTAAGTCCTTTAATTTCTTTAAATTATTCCATAATTAATTTCTTTCTGTCTTGTTTAAAAGATAAATGTTTTGTCAGATGTGTTGCATTAATTTCCATGTTCTAGTATGATTCATCTATAGTCCAAGAAGTATAACTAATTCCTTCTTCCTAAGACTTCATTTTACTTCTAGAGTGCCAATTCCTCTCTGATGTAGTGCCAAAATAATGGCAGATTTTAACATGTCTCTTGTCCTTTATGTGTTGTGTCTATGTGTTGCATGTGAGATATGAAGGATATTGACACAGATTAATTATTACTGCTAAATTATCTCAAACCATAATGAATTCTTAGAGGACTAACTCTGCAATGTGGAAGCTGACAGAGCTTTCAGTGCTTTAGATTTCACAGCAACAGCTCTGCTGTGCTTAGCAGGGCTCTGTGTAAAATAACACCTGTGGAGCCACAGGTGACTTTCTTTCACCTACCATAAGAATTAGGGCAGTGAGGATTTGTGCTCCTGTGGGGAATGCTAGCAGTAATTCCAAGGGAGACAACTGAATTGGGCAAGTATTATGCCCTAGCTTTATGGCAGTATTGGATGTGCTGCCTTAAAATGCTACTGTACTTCTCTCCTGGAATCAGTGTATGGTTTCATGGGCTCAGGACAGAAGTGAAACAGCCAGAGCAAATTTCCTCACCTTGCTTTGTCCAGGAGGATTTTTTCCCTCAAGACAACTGTATGTTGTCTTTTTATCATTCCAGTTCTGTGTCATAGTTCCAGATTTATTCTATATATAAAATACCATAAATACACATTTTTAAATGTTTAGAAACCTCTAATAACTATTCAGCTAGGTTTCTACAAACTAATATTGTGGTACCTTTTATAATCTAACTTTATAATTTATCTTAATAAAGGAGGATTTCACTTTGAAATTCTTAGGCAAATCTATGCCTGATGGAGTTGCAGTTCTTTCCAAGCAGTGCAGCTCATTCTAAGAAGTAACTAGTGATCAAAAAGATGTTTTTCATTTTACGGACTGCTTTTTTTAAGAGCAGATAGAAATCTTTTTCTACACAGCCTCAGTAATAACCACTACAGCAAAAATGGAGTGTACAGTCCAACTGTAACTCAGAAGAATTATACCAAGATTGATTTTTTTTATCCTCTGCAGTCTCTCCACGTGTTTGAACACATTGGAAAAGACGAAAATGCAATAAATAATATATATTTAGTCTATATGCTGTGCTTCTTGGTGTGATGTGTAATCACAGCATACTTTGCAAATAACTTAGCAATTTTTGAGATTAAATAGATCTTTCTGCTTTACTGTTGTCAAGCAAAAGAATCTAGTTCATATTGCATTTTTGAAACATGGAAATTATTTATTTCAGAAAACAAATAAAACATGTATAGATCTTTTTTTATATGCTCTCTGCCTCTCTTGGGATGTGAAAGTATCACAAAGAAAGGATCTGAAATGCACCAACCTAAATGGAGTAAATACCTTTGTTGTTGTCTTGCTTCTGTGTAGGCTTCCTGCATAGCTGGAATAAACTCCTTCTGGGAGCATTAGAAGTACTGCAGTATACATAAGTAATTTTTAATACAAAAAACAAGTCTTGAATACTAAGCTTTTGATGAGAATACTCCACTTTTCATGTTTGTTGCCCACTGGACTAACTGTCCAGATGCATTGTGATTCTGTATAGTATTCTGAAATAAAAATTTTATGGCTTAATTTTATTTTCAGAATTATGTATGTGTCAGGAGAAAAACACAAATGTAAACTACAAGTCACTTTCTTATTCGTATTCTGTCTTATGCTATGACTGTATTTGTGGTAAAACACCAAGAGGGCATAGATTTAACAGCTTCCTACTGTGCATCATTGTTGAACATGTTTCATGTCACATGTTCTTTCAGAGGAAATGGCAACTGCTTCCATTCTAAAAACTAAGGATTTTGTACAACAGTAGTGCATATAACTCTTTCACCCTGTCATTCTTTCTATTCAAAATAGATTTATCATTTTTTAAATGTGTAAGGACCTTAGAGGTAGACAGACATTAAAAGCTGACATTTTTTACTGTGAACTTTATCGTTTATTACATGTTGTTTTGGCTGTTTACATCAGGATGGTGATATTTAACCTAGCTTAAATAACATCTCCAAATGCATACATGGAGAGAAAAATATTCTTCAATCAAGCCAACAAAAATAAAGTATCACAGATAAAAGCTAAAGCTAGGAAGATTCAGACTTGAAATAAAGTACAAATAAATGTAGATAAAGCATTCATACCTGTAATACAATAGTTATGTACCTTGATAATGGCATTTTTTAAAAATATGAATTGCCTGTTTAACATCAGTAAATAAATACAGTGTTTATAATACAGTTGGATTCTGCAGAGTTACCTCTGATGTATACCAAACTCATTCCTACTTTACTGCTAGGCTGACCATAGATAAGTAAAATAGTTCAACAAAAACTCTTATACTAGCCCACCTTAAAATTGCCCAGCTTATTGCTAGCCCACCTTAAAATTTCCCCAAATACTGTGCTAGTCATTGCTGTGCAAAGAATAGGTATCCAGTTAAGGACAATTGGAACAATAATAGGTGAACAAGGACAATCTACTCATGATTCAGTGCAGCAAACATTGCACTTAAAATATCAAATAAAACCAATTCAATTAGGAACACACCAAGTAGACTGATTGTGTGCTCTCCTCCTTCAAAGTCATCCTTCTAAAGAAAATTGCAACAAATTTCCATTGGGGGATATCTGTGATGCTCAGTTAGTGCTAGGTCTTGCTCTCAAATGTCATAAATCATTTGTTCTTTCACACTTCATCCCTAGCACTCCCATTTCAGTAAGCCCGAAACCACCACTAGAAAACTTAGTGCCCAAGCATCCCAAAGGAAAATGCAGTGCTTTTTTCATGAGGTCATTTTCTTTGTGTCCTTATGTGCTTCTTTGTTTGAAAGTAAAAGTACTTTTGTGCAAATATGGCTGCATATAGAGGACATGTGTGCTCATGCATGTACATGTTTAAATTATTATTGTTATTATTGTTCTCTTTAATGAGCTTGATTGAACTACTGTTCTCTGCAAATGACTCTGACCTTGTGGAGCTGCAGCACGCAAATGTCTTGGAGAAGGGCAGCCAACGTACAAAGGCTGCATTGAGCGTGTGGGCAGGCAGGAATGCTGGTACCAGGCAGCTCTCTAAAGAATGTTCCTTTGGCAGAAACAGCCGTGCTAAAAATGAGGGGGAAAAATGAATTCAAAATGTAGAACTGGCCTGCAGTTCCGAGGCGATAAGAAAAGTTGGCTGTTCAACATGAGCTGCCAGTTGCATATTCTGGGTCCTTGCTATTCTCAGGCCCTCCTACAGCCGTGGCCCCAACCAGTGTTTTGATACAGCACAAAGTGGCTGTTTATTGCTATTGACTGCTGAGGCCTGTGCTCCAAAATGCGTTCTGTCAACAGAATGTAAGTGAGCTTGGCATTTTAAAGCTGCTGCAGGCGCCTGGGTTTCTTGGAATTGCCATGCAGCAGGACCGGTGTTGCAGTCCCCAGCTGAAACTGAGAATGCTGCACAGGAAGACTTATCATGTGCAGGTCAGATTTACCTGAGATCCTGGGGGGTTTGTGTTTGCTTTTCCCCCAAAAGGAGCGTAAATGTATCATGTGCTTCCTTTGTTGCCTGTTAAAGGCTACCCTTTTAACTGTCTAAATTTTGTTCAGTATGGTCTGTATGGAAAAAGGGTCGTATTTGGTGAAAATGGCCTTCATGTGCAACACAAACATGTCTGTGTGTCATAAAAGTAGTAATCAAAACCTCTGCTCTGTGTTGCACTGAGGAGTTTTACCCCCTTTTGAAAATTATAGTTTCTGTGAACTTTGAAGAAATCACATGTATTTTTTTCTCTTGCTTCTGTAGGAACTACAGGCAGAAATTGATGCTCACACTGACGTCTTTCACAACCTGGATGAAAATGGGCAGAAAATCCTGAGGTCCCTGGAAGGCTCTGAGGATGCAACCCTGTTGCAGAGACGCCTGGATAACATGAACCTCAGATGGAGTGAACTTAGGAAGAAATCTCTAAACATTAGGTAGGACCTGAACATAAGCAGAAGCCTACCATTGGTGTGTAGGATGGGATGCTGCATTTTGCAAGTGAAAAGGTTTAATTTTGTTTCTGATAACACTGTTTTTGTCTGTTTTGAAATTATTTGTTCGACTTTGAATGTTGGCTTAACTTTGTAAGAATGATTAGGTTTTTTGGTGTGAAAATGATAGTAGAGGATTAGGATTTGAGGCATATGATGCTTTGTAATTACAGAGGGAGAGATTAGCATGTTTAAACAGTAACTCTTAATGGAGGCTTTTTCTAGAGCTGGGTGTGACTTATCAATGAGTCATGAAACAAAGTGATTAAATAACCAATATTTATGATAAGCTTAATTTCAAAGGCTGCTATTTCCAGCTCAAAACTAAAAATAGCAGTGCAAATGGGAAGACAAATTATTTAAGGTTTTACCTGTTGTCTGGAGAGTGGACAGAATTGCCAAATAAAATCCATAGGTAAAAGAAATCCATAGGTAGTGTCATGAGAGGAAAAACTTTTGCTTGCAAGGAAAAATATAATAAATGGTAACATTACAAATGATCAAGTGTCTGTTCAGGCTTCAATGGACTGAAGAGTTCTTTTGAAAAGAAATTGTCCAGGAAATTTTACTTCAGAAATATGACTTGTACAAAAGGCAACCCAGTTCTGTTTCATTCAGTCTCAAACATTTTTCATTTGTTCACTCGCTGTGTGTTGGTGGTAGTTCAGAGGGCAGAAAAAGGCAGAAGTGTTTTCCAAAGTAATATATGAAATATTAGCTTTTTTCAGCTCAGGTCCTGAGGGAGGTCAGGATATGTAATGACAAAAGCCATCTTCATATCATCAATCATTAAAAATAAATGAAGGATGTGAGGCTGAAAAGATAAAGAAAAAAAAGACACATTCCTCCTTTTTTTTTTTTTCCTGAGGAGCAGAAGAAGAGAGATGAAACCTTCAGGTATCTGAGAATTTCTCTTCATATGCGTTTTACCCATGAACTTGCTCAAATGCAGTGATATTTGAGATAAAAAATGGTTGATTGGCCAAATATCAGGAATTAAATATATGGGACTTCGTCTTTCCTTTTTTACAGTTTAAAGTATCGCTGTTGTTAATAGAGTCAGAAGCAGTAACCCTACGTATTGATTAGGAAAATAAACAATTCTGAAATTCGAAGACATCAAGTTTAAATGTTGCTGGCCAGGCCACAAGACTAAATGAAGAGGCTCTTCCCAGTCTGCCTGTTTGGAATTGTTTCTATCCATTGCACAGGGTGAAATGGACTTAATGATAACTAGCAATGCTTATACACAAGAGGTATTAGAGAGAACATATGAAATGTTCTCCAGGCATCAGTCCCACAAGTCTCCTTACTTAGTTTTAGTCTGCTGAAACAGAAGGCTCCTGCCATTGTTTGGCTTAGGTGGGCATTGTTTTCTAAATACATTATATAAAATATATGGTTGATATTAAGAGAAGCCAAGTCCACTTCCATTATTACCTTTCCTTTTTTTCATAATAAATACTTCCTTTCTCATCAATAACTATTTTTTAAGTTGTTTGCATGTTGCCTGTTTTTTCTGCACATCTTGAACAGAGTTATAAGCATGCAAGTGTATACACATAATGTACACTAGTGTGTACATACATAAACATATATTCCTGCAGCTGAAGGAAGGGCAGAACAAGACAGGTTCTGGGAAAACATTCACCTAACTGGGGAAGGTCAGAGTATGGCAGCAGTAATGAAACCCTTTTGGGTCACTCTTTTTGCACTTTTTCCCTGTAAAGCCAGGCCTGGAGAAGCAGGGAAATGAAGACCTTAGTGTTTGCCTCCAGTTGCTGTTCTTCTCTGGATGAGGTGGAAGCTTGAACCTGCCAAGATGAACATGGGATGAGGGAGTTAGCCTGACTCAGAAACGTGGGTCCTTGGCCATGCACCCTCCTAAAGCCTCGTGGTTCTTGCTTTGACTGTCACCTCCTGCAACTCTGCCCACAATATCCCTGCTTCTCTTCCCCCTCGCTGCTTTCAGAGCTATCACGGAATCATAGAATGGCTTGGGCTGGAAGGGACCTTACAGATCATCTAGTTCCAACCCTCCTGCCATGGACAGGAATGCCATTCACTTGACCAGGTTGCTCAGAGCCCCATCCAACCTGGCCTAGAATGATTCCAGGGTGAGGCATTCACACCTTCTCTGTGAAATCTGTTCTAGTTCCTCAACACACTTATGGTAAAGAATTTTTTCATAATATTTAATCTAAATCTACTGTTTGGCCATCTGAGGACTTCTCTAGCCTTCAGTGTCTGCAGGATTGGCCTCCCTAAAATGTGAAGCAGTTTTGCCTTAGCTTACAGATGCCCTTGAGAGCACAGATGAAAAGGCAGCGTGATCTGTGTGTGTCCCTCACATGTAGCATTGAAGTTTGAAAAAGGAGAAAATTTTATATCAGCTCACATGCTATGAGAGCAAATGAGCTTTCTATCAGCCTATGGCTGATCTGTCCCTTTTCTTTCTCTTTTCTTGCCACTTCAATTACCTGATGTAAGAGGCTGGAGAAAAGACAGGATTCATAGAGCATTTCAAAGAAATACAACTGTCTTTACCTTCAGCAATTCTTCATTTCCATATCCAAACCAACTAAAAAGGTCTGCAAAACACTGAGTCCATATTTATCACGTTTCTTTATAGACCATTCTATATAAGATATGAGGAGAATTCTCAGTGTCAGACAATAATTAATTTGATATGCAATCACTGTAGAAGAAGAGAAATGTTAAGCAAAGCTAGGACTTCTTAAAGAGAAAATGTAGGAAATAAGAGAAAGTTTGTCTTTGTTTTCAAGTACATTTTTGCACTTTACTGTTATGTAATACTTCTTTTGGTTTGAATTATTAAGAGGATTTCTTGTGTTACCTTGAAGGGAATTAGGAATTTCTTCCCAACCAGCAATTAAACAATAGCATATTCGTAAGTCTAGAAAGACATAATTTTGGTGTACTTTATCTATGGCACAAAGAAAATGGGAGATCTTATCAGTCCAGTCACAGAAAATGGTTGCTGAAATTTAGGAGTTCAATACTTGATCTCAGTATTAAAAAAACACATTTACATATATACAGGGGAAATATAGAGAAGATGTCCTCAAGAAGGAGACCTTTTTTGCATAAAGTGGTACTCTGTCTTTTCATTTTTCCAGTGATTCAATTAGTTTCATTCCTATCTCTATTCAAATGGCAGAGACATTTGGTTCAATAGTGTAAGGTGATTCTGTTGGCTTTAACAATTTCCTCATGACTTTTTGTTTGTTTGTTTTTTGAAAGAATGGCATTGGTTCTCTTATTTTAAAGAAATAAGAGAATTAATCTTGTGTGAGATGAATGGTTTATGTAGTGGTTTACAGAAATGCTTGCTCTTCTTTGAGTTGAAAAACTACATTTTAGTTAATTAATCTCCTATCAATCCTAAGTGATGATTATGCTACTCTCATGCTAGTACTGCATAATATTTGTGCACTTCTAGGGAGACAGATAATTCAATGCAGCTATTACTCACTGCTAAACAGGAAAACAAAACAAAAAAATCCCCACAACAAATCAAACAACCAAAACCAAAAAAACATGCTGTGAAAAAAGCCAGGACTGTGGAAACAAATTTAAATCTGTTTTGCCAGAGTATAATGCAAAGCTACTGAACCTGTCTAAAAATCACTAAGTTAATAAAACACTAGGATCTTAGTAAATAAGCTTGTACAAGTGGGTTTTTACTTTTACTGTGCCTGAATCTATCTTGTATTTGACACATGCTTTCAGATCCCATTTGGAAGCCAGTACTGACCAGTGGAAGCGATTACATCTCTCTCTTCAGGAACTTTTGGCATGGCTGCAATTAAAGGAAGATGAATTAAAACAGCAAGCACCCATTGGTGGAGATCTGCCCACTGTGCAGAAACAGAATGACATTCACCGGGTATGGGTTATTTTTAAATGATATTTTGGTCATTGCTTTTTGTTTGGCAGGTTAGTGCTGCATGGCACAGTCTTTGTTGGAAAAAGCAAGACATCCTTTAAAATACATTTTAGAATGAAAATCAAAATTCTTTTTTGAGAGTAATATCTACAGTTTTCAAATACAGCAGAGAAAATCACCCTTTTGGAGAAGAGAGTGTTTACTATGGTGACCTTCACAGATCTGTCACAGGCAGGCAGATTTCATGGCCAGAACAATTACTAACCTTGTCTTTTTTGAGGATTAAATGAGTAGTTCTGAAAATTTTTCTAGATCAGACATTTAAACTTCATGTGTACTTTTTGAAACTCTATTTTTTAATTGAAAAGGGTTGCTGATATCAGCCCTAATGCACAGCTCTGCATCATTGTGATAACTTCGCTATGGCTCATACTGATTTCATCAGGGAATTCTTATGAAAAGGCAGTATCATATGGGAACTGTTCCAGACTAAGATTTGCATTAAAAAGGAACGTAAATTGAAGGCTTATATGAGAAATTGATTTTTTTTAAAACCCACCAAATGACATCCCCCAAAATAACACAATATTTCTGGATAATTCTTCATACAAGGATTAACACAGATTTTTTTTTTTTTTTTTTTTTTTTGGTGGTAAAAGTATGCTTTAAGTATGTTTCCTGTGTTGAATCAAGTTCTCACCTGTCTGATTCTAACCTAATATCTGCTTTCAGGTGTACAGCTTTTAATTTACTATGCCACTGAGGTCTATTTAGGTGTTAATATGAAATCACAGTTCTAATCCCTTCACTATACGCTGTTCTTTTTTCTGGAATTTACTTGGATCTAGTATTCAAGCTCTCCTCTGCTTCATCCACATGTGTCTTTAATTAAAATAATGAAATTATGTGAGATTTTTACCTCCTCTTTGGTGTTTGATTGTGATTTGGTGTGGTACCTAAAAAGTTATTTTGAATGAACGTATTTTTTATTGAAGAATTTAAATTATCAGATGACTTGCTTCCACAATGAGACAATATTTCAAAACCATTGATCATCTTCTCAAAGCACTGAGTTGCATAAGTGTAACTTTCGGTTTGTGAAACTTGCCACAAAAGGTATTGTTTCTGAAGCTCCTAAATCTCTGATTTTATTTCTTAATGGAGAAATGTGAAATGGTACTATAAAATGAAATTGGTTCTGTGTTTTTTTCCATTCATCAGGTATATAAATATCAGTCTAATATAGTGCCCTTCCTCATGCAGAAGGACATATTTGAGAACAAGTATTTGAGTTCAAACTTGGAAAGAGAACTTGACATATCTTCCTGCTTTAAGTTATTTGGAACCCTGAGACTGAGAAAAGTCAGAAGTACCATATTAAGCCAGGCATGGATTTTGGCATGGGCAAACAGGCATTCACCTGCAGCAGCAGAATGGTGGGAAGTAGTGCCAATATGGTTTCTCAAGGGCCTGTATTCACCTAATGGCTGAGAAAGACAGAGGAAAAAATCATCTCTCTGTCGGGGCCAAATGTTTTTCTAAGATAATATAATGTATTATCACAGAAACAGAGAGGCCAAAACATAATTTTATGGAGCAGCAGTATTCCTTTATTCACCTTTTCCCCATGAAAGCTAAGATATATGAAATGCCTGAGGTCTGTTCCAGCCAGCTGTCTATAGCAACTTTCATAAAGTAGTTTTAAAGCCCCTACAGAATATCAGGATGAAAGAAACAATCATAGATGTTGCTTTAACTCAGCATGACATTAACTCAACCCCTTTCTCCAAAGATGTGTTTTGAGCCAAAACAAGACTTAGAGAACTATTTTTGTAGAAATGTTACAAGAAAACCTTTCTCATCTAAATTATATTTTAGTCTTTGAAAACATAGGTATTTTTCTTCTAGACAGAAAAAATATTTTTTTCATCTAGTAAAATTCTCATGTAAAATTTTAGTATTGTATATTGCTCCATAAATTGTTTGAAAGTTTCCCAGAATTCATCATAAAGGTGGCAAGATTTCAGTGATGAACTAAGTGGTCTCTCTCTCACTCACCAGTCAAAAAAATTTTTAGGGATGAAAAGTGTTGCATAAAACATACCATGAATAGTTGAAAAGTGACTTTATAAAAGAGATCTCCTTCTCACCTTTCTTATTTATCTTCTCTGCCACTTGCAGATACATAACAACACAGGTCATTGGTCATCCTGTCTAGTATCGAAGCTGGAACATTTTAGTTCCTTTTAGAAATATGTCTTCTCTTCTTTTCCCATTCTTTAGCACATCAGGAGTTTAATGTGAGGCCTTTCTAGTTGTAGGTATTCTGATTTCCTGTGGGAAAAAAAGAACAAAACAGAATCATTGAAATTAATTTATCCTGTCTGATCTTCAAGTATCTCTTACAGAGGAGGGAAAAACAATCAGTACAGAAGTCTGTCTCCTGTTCATCAAAACATTATTTAATTATCTTACAGTTTTCTTTACTAAATACAATATTGTTTTATTGAAATTTTATTAACAACTGTGTACTTGATACTGTTAATCCCATTTAAGTAACTTAGACATCCTGCAGATATCCTGCTATATCTTTTGCTCTTTTAAGAGTTGCCTCACTTTCTGTGCAGTGATTATATTAACATAAGTAGCATTTATGAACATAGAAGGTAGTTATTAACAATTCCATGGAAAACCTTTAACATCAACCCTATAGCACCACAGCCTAAGGAGGAGTACAGTTTCTGGTGCCACAGTTGATATCTACTTTTAACAACTGAAGTCAAACCCCCCTTTTATAGAAAGCATTCTGCTTGGCAAACATCTTGAATTAATCTAATTCTACTTTCTCGCTTTGCAGTTCATTGAAAGCAAGAATACCTGTTGTTTGGGGATTTTTTAATAATAGAGATTAATGTTAGTTTTACTAATGTAATTCTTTTCTCATTATATTTACATTATTCAATTTAATCAAACTGCATTTCTTCATTTAAAGAGATTTAAGGACACCCATGAGGAGATAGTGGAGGTCTGAGATAAGCTGATCAATATGTGCATTATTAAAACGGTGGATAGAATGCCATTACTGCTGTAGTGTTGATGACAAATAGACATGCCTAAATAAAGTAGTTTACTTACTTTTTTGTCAGGTCATACATTATGCATATTCGATTTCCTCTACAGTCACCACAAAGTGTGGAAGAAGTTAAGGAATTCAATGAAATTAGCCTGAAATCATTAGCTGTACATTAGACATCCATTTAGGCTAATTTTGCTTTCAGTGATGGTCTGGTTATTATAAAGATGTATTTGTCAGGACTCTAGACAGATAAATTCTTTTTTTTTCCTCCAAAAGAAGAGAAAATGTGTTTTATTGCTGCTTATGGTTTTTATTGGTAATGTGTACATATTTCACAACAAAACTTTAATCAGAAAAGCAGCTTTACCTTCATAGAGTAAGAACTTCTGTTGGAATGGGTTAGTACAAAATGAGCATTCATTATTTTTAATGCTGTTCTGTGCTGTTGCTTCAGCCTCATGTTTTTTTAATCCTCTCCTTTTCGAATTTCTTATACTGAAACATATTTTAACTCACTCAGTAGAAGTCTGCAGATCAACACTGGGGAAGGAGATGAAAACTGTAAATAGATCTCAACACCATACTGTGCACTATTCTGTAACTCAGGATTTACAGACTATAATCATCTCCACCAGCTCCAACATTCAGGACGGAAAAGTTGGGGAAAAAATAACACGTTGGCTGACTGTTTTCCTTAATTGATAAAGAGACTTTTTCTGATTGTGACTAAATACAAAATATACAAAGTCAGAAAGTTCTCATCAGCATTTCTCTATTGTTTTGAGAAACATACAATTACACCTGCTCACACACTTTATGGGATGCAGTGCACATATCTATGTTCTCCTGTTGCACAAGAGATACAGGAGAAATGTGGCTTAAAACCTCTTCTGCAAGTATAAAGCCACTAAGTATATTTGATTGCTGTAGTTTCCTGCAAAAGCAGTGCAAGCTGAAAGGAGGTATTTTGTGCCCTTCTCATGGTGTGCACATGTACACAGCTAGGGGTGACCTGACTTCAGCAGCAGCACAAGTTACAGCAGGACTACTCACTCTCAAATGCATAGCTCAGAGGTACTTCTGACTTGGAACCATCCTTTTTAACTATCCATTGGTGTATTTCTGTATTCCCCTGGAATATCTGTGACTCCTTCCTGCTGTGTTGGCAAAGCAGACCTGTCTGCATGTGCCTCCTCTTTGACTGGTTTTGGGCCCAGACATTTCTGAGAAATAATTTGTCTTGGTAGATATTTATAAAGGATATTATATCTTTAAGATGTTATACCATTTAGCATTTAGAAAACAGTGTTTTAAGTGAATTCGACTGTGATATTACTTTTAACACTCCCAGATGAGAGCAAAGCTCACAGTCCATGGGAACTACCATGCTGGCTTTTAAGTTATGTTACCTGCTGGCTTACTTGAGCTGCAGACCTGCCACACCATTCTGGGGGGAGAGAATGATATAATGTGAGATGAGCATAAAGGCTAATTAAAGGAATAGATTCTCCTTGTCTGGAGGCATGGAAAAGCCTTATTGTACTTTCCATTGCACTTCATGAAAGAGTTGAGCATGAATTACAAGAATCACAGACCCAAAACTGTCTAAGTTAAAGTTCGAAACCTGTAGTGATACTCAGATTTTATGCAGAGCAACGTCCAGTGGTAATTTATTTGTTAACATACAGTACTCTACTTTTTTTGTGAAAATCAATGTTGGTTTTTAAAAGTCAGCATGATTGTTTAAAACATTTATCACAGTTATTAATCAAACAACACATTCTCTTATGATAGCAGATACACTCTGCAAAAAGATTCCAGTCTCATTAATGTCCTTGGCACAAAATGAAGATTTTTTTTTTACTTTATTTTCTTCGATAAAGCAGACTTTGCTAAAGCATTCTCCCAAGCACAGCTACAAACCTTATGGTCAGTTCTTGACCATTTATTAAAAAGTGTATTTAAATATTTAAAGTAGAATAATATAGTCATTTCCTGAAGTTTACTTTCCTGAAATGTGTTACGAACTTTTTACCTATGAGTGCTCATATTATAAACTGAGGTGTTCTCATTATTATTTCTAGTAGGTATAATTCAAAGTGCAGTGAACTTTTTAATATTGAATTTATAATCCTTTATTAGTTTGCATAGAAATACAAATTTTGTTTAATAATTAATTTAACTGAATTGGTGAATTTATTGTGTTAGAAGCTTATGTAACACCAGTGTTGTAAAAAGAATTTTCTACTCCCTTGAGTGAAATACTTATTTCTACTCATGGCATATGGCTCTCCTTTTTGCAGTATTGTTTTTTGTATTATACTGTACTATAATTTTCTGCATAATTTACGTCTATGCTACTTGAAAACAGTATGCATTCAACATTGCTTCATAAATACAGAAGAAAATGTTGGAATGAAACAGTGGTAAGGACCATTTAGACAAATTCAATACAATATGCAAAAGACCCAACACAACATGCAACCCACAGGCTGGTTTTCATCTTTGTGTTTGTGCAGAGAACATTTGGATTCAGATTAACAAAATCTTCCATTCTCTTTAACAAAAATAGATAAATGGATTAATAAATAAATGAGATATGGATATTTTCGGTAGCCTACCAAAATTTCCATATTAATCTTGATAAATTTACACATGGTCATTTTAAAAGCAGAGAGTGGAAGAAAGATAGTATAAGGAGCTGCTGCTGAAGGAAGAGAAATGTGGCATTCCAGCAGTACATTTACTCCTTTGAATATAATTTGATTTCAGGTTAAGCAAAAGCTGATTATCTCTTTTATATCTTTTTTGTTGCTACTTGTCATACCCTCATGGAAGCTGTTGTTGGAAATTTTGTTCTTAAATTGATGCAAACAAGGTATTTCATTATAGATCCACTTACAATAATTTCATTTCTTAGACTTTCAAGAGGGAGCTAAAAACAAAAGAACCTGTTGTCAGAAGTGCACTTGAGACTGTGCGAATCTTCCTTACCGAGCAGCCTGTGGAGGGACTGGAGAAGATCTGTACAGAACCAAGAGGTAATTGGAGAAAGAACAGGGTGATAACACATTGCTTGAAAGATCAGTGATGATCAGTGATGATTAAATAAATTCTGCCAGCCACTCTGAAAGCATTCCTTTTACACTCAAAGCTGACTGCCAGTATTCAGAAACTAAGCTAAAAATATAGATGAAAGCAAGCCTTAGCAATCCTTCTGAACACTGCAGTACTAAATAGACATGCATATTTATAAGCAGATTTTGAAACTGCCTTTAAACCTTCAGAACCTGTCTATTACTATAGCCTATTTGAGGTCTCAAAGCTGCAATTTAAGCTAAAATTCACCTTGTAGCTCAGTACTACAGGAGCTCCCAAATCCACTCAATTGCAGCAAAAGCTTCACTCTGATTAATATTTATCTACATACAGAAGTATTGTGCTGATAAACTTTTAGCTATACCTTGCATGTTTCAAAATGCCTTAAAGTCCTTTAATGCATATTTTGGAGATCTTTATGGTAGCAAGATTTAAATTTTTGAGAGTATTTCAAACAAGAATATACCAATAAAACAAATTTCACAGTTGCATTTGATTATGAATAATTTCTTACTGAGATTTGAACTTATATGCAGATGGCAACTGTTTTAGTTCCAAGACAGAAAATGTCTTAAAAGCCTTGACTTTCCCATTTAGATCTGTCACCTGAGGAAAGATCCCACCATGTCACTAAACTTCTCCAAAGGCAGACAGATGAGGTCAGAACTGAGTGGGACAAGCTGAATCTGCAGTCTGCTGATTGGCAAAAGAAGATAGATGATGCTCTTGAAAGACTTCAGGGCCTTCAAGAGGCAATGGATGAACTTGACCTGAAATTACGCCAGGCTGAAGCATTCAAGGGATCCTGGCAGCCAGTGGGGGATCTGCTAATTGACTCTCTGCAGGATCACTTAGAAAAAGTCAAGGTATGTGTAACTATATCATTACTTCTGAGTATAAAATTGTTCGTTGCATGAATCCCCGTATCAGGAATTATCTTGTAGAATGAGAAATTGATAGCTTTCTACTACAGTGATTTATTCTAAAAAGCACATCTAAGGAGTTTATAACTTCAGCAATTAAAATAAAATCAAATCAACATCAAGAATGTATATTGCTGACATGAGTAAAAGCACTACATAAATGTGTAAAAATCTTCAGCACACTCACTGCTAACTCAGAAGATGCAGAGTTAACAAGCAAAAAAAGTAACATGGACTAGATAAGAGAATATATATGATAAAAATGTATAAAATGAAGTTTGCTCTTTGTTATAATTTTTTTAAATATGATGACTACATAATTGTGTCTATACTTGTAGAATAGGATTTAAATAATTTAAAATATATGGTTTTATTGGGTGTTGTTCATGATGGTGGTATTTGCTATCTGTCTTTTTTTGATAACTAGGCTTCATAACTAGGCTTCATAACTAAAGATAGTCCAAAAAAAAAAGAAAAAAGTAGCAATCCAAGAAAAGCTGTCATGATTCTCTGTAACTTAATGCTTATCTGCTTTCAAGGTTTGTTTCATAAAATCGTTGCTTATTGAGAAACTCAGATGGACTTGTCCTATTTCAGCATGACTACCATGGCCAGATTTGATAAATACTACAGTCTTCCTTCATCTGGAGCACAATAGAGGCAGTTGCCATTTTGATAAGAACAAAGTGCCTCTGTTCCAGTCACATAAATGGGAATCATCAGTCATTTTGAAAGAGACCTGAGCTAACTGTTATTTTCTCTAGTAGAACATTAGGATCTAAGAAAGAGGAAATAGAATGACTAATGGCCAGAAAACAATACTTTTAAAAATCAAATGTAGCTTATTAAAATAGAAGTCCTCGAGTTTTAATCACAGAGAAAGTTTAATGAGTATCCTGTAGAAATACTATACAAGAACAAATGAAATACTTGTTAGCTGATGAAGAGCTAGCTGCAAAATTTGTTTATCTTCATTTAAATTCATAAATGAACAGAAGAGATCTATTTATAAATTCTCAGGAAGTGCTATTACAGCCATGGGGATTTTTTTGTAAATTTTGAAGAAGATATTCTGAACAGAATCACTGAATCTCTAATAATAGAGGAAAACAAAGCAAGTTGCTTAATTGTAAACTGTGACCAGAACTTTTGAATCCATAATTATAGTTCTGAATCCTGTTATGGTTTAAAAAACCCATCCTAGATAACGCGATGAATGTCTTATTAGTTGGGTCACTTAAAGGTTAAATACTTTTCCTTTGCAAATGCATCAATTAAAAGTTAAATTTGTTGAAGAAGACACAATTATGTAGCCTTCAGTTAAAAGTTGTTAGTGAACAATAAGGTTTTTTCTTTATAAATTATATTATATTATCAGCTAAACATTATCAAATTGATACATTATGCATGTCTCATCCTTGCTTTGTTTTTTTTTATTTGTGTCACAATGACTGATCATATTACACTGTGAGAGAAGTATTTATTTCTGTCTATACTTCTAAGAACTCCAATTACCTTCTAAGCAGATCTTCAAAATCTTGGTCATATGTGATTGCATTTCTTGCAAATCCTTTTTCTAACTGGGGTCACAGTAGCTTTCCCAAACCTAAGCTGATGAATAACTTTGTAGGGAATGTGTTTAACCTAGTGCCATTTGTCATTTTTCTCTGTAGTTATAGTTGCTGGAGCTCTTAAGGTCATGGTATAATGCTGAACTCACACAAAGTAGTGGAACTTTGATCAGTATTAATGGATTATTTTTATTACAGATCCTAGATCTGTGTTAATGTTCATCTCTGATCGTGAGGATGAGATAGTTTCATGTATCTGCCTGTTATGGGTTTAGCTAAGTAGG
The DNA here is from genome assembly GCA_035041345.1 of Poliocrania exsul. NCBI lineage: Eukaryota > Metazoa > Chordata > Aves > Passeriformes > Thamnophilidae > Poliocrania > Poliocrania exsul. The sequence continues at coordinate 109,477,299 of JAWWLZ010000001.1, read as the reverse complement.
CCTAAATTTAGGCTTTAAATTTCAGACTAGGTCTGAGACTGTCAGCTGACTTGAGCTGGGCTGAGCTGGCTGACAGCTGGCTTCTTCTAGCCAATGGTATTCTATACCATATTCTGACATCATCTTGAAGTGTAAGAGCCGGTGTGGGAGTGGTTTGGTCAATTCCTTTGTAGCTGTTGTCTCAGAAGGACACACCGTGCTGTCCCGGGAGGGATGGGGAGGCCCAGGCCCAAAGCACCGGCTTCCTACCATGTTATCTTAGGGAAGTAAAATGTTTGTTCTTAGTTTTTCTCTCTGCTTAAGTCTGTCTCTGGAGAATTGACTTCTCTAGAGTGATTTGTAGTTAGAATGGTAGGATCTGTGTTCACTGGGGAGTGGGGAGTTATTTCTTGTTATTTCTAACTTGTGTAAGTGTGTGTTAAATTGTAGTTTACTCTTAATTTTCTCTTTTCTGTATAAATATATATAGTTAGTTTAAGTGTAAACCTAGTAGGAAGTTTATTTTTTCTTTTCCTCCCTTTTCTCGGTGAAGGGGGGAAGCTCTTTCTCTCTGTGTTGGGCAGTTGGCATTTTGCCAGCTCAACCCAAGACTCTACCTCAAGGGATACAACCTAGACTACAGGTGATCTATAATCAAAATATTCTTCAGATTTCTCTACTGTCATCTGTTATTCTCCCTTATTTCTTCTCTCATATGAGTGATCTTATCTGCAGACTGAAATATATTTTCTTAAAAACACACATTTTCTGTCCCTCCCAAGCATATCTTTCTGTCCAGTGAAGTCCCAACCTTCATTTTACTGTCTTAAATTCAGCTCAAGCCCAAGTTAATGTATTATACATCCTCTCATATCCATTGCCTGATCAGTTGATTGTAGCTCTGATCATATTTTAGACATGGCCTATGATTTCTACTCCTCTCTGCAGCAAATTCAATGATGCTTTCTTCTTGCAATCACTAACACAGTTTTCTCCTTTTCCTCAGAATGCCTGGAACTGTTAGGGTCGCATGAGACCACCACTTAGTTTTTTATATTAAGCTTTCTCTGGCATCCAGTTGATCTGTAATCATGCCTACCTCATCCATTTGGTACCTCATTCAAAGGCCTATTCTAGGAACTGGCAGTAGAACCACTTTGCCTCTTTTTCTTCCCCAAGGACTCCTTTGCTCCATACCTTCCAAAACCTTGATAATGGTTATGCTGATACCTTGCAACAATCGTTGTGTGCCATGCTGATACCTTCGCACTCTTTTGTTGTCTGTCTCTAAACATCTACTGAGAAATACTAATAGGAATACTCACCATAGGAAGTTTCAGTTTTTTATACTTTACACTCTAAAATATTTTTTTTAACTAGTAGCCACTATTTTGGGATATTGTACACAGTTTTCTGGCTGTGAAGGCAGTTTTAGCCGTGTGGTTTATCTGTTGCTAAAGGTTAGGTCCCAACACACTTATAAGAGCACAGTGCAAAAAACCTTCTTATGCCAGTGATGTTCTGCCACACCACTAGTGACACATAACCGGTTCAGTTTTCTCTCATACACAACACTGTAAGAGAACAGTAGAGCCTGTAGACTCCATGGGGTATGTAACTACTTTCTGATTGTTTTTCTTTTTTAACCACTGTAAAAAAAAAAAGAAAAAAGTCAGGAACCAGCAGTAGTGTCTGTGGTTTCTTTACTTCAAGGTAGAAGTGCATGTCTCAAGAACACCTGCCAAATAAAAGCTGAATTGTGTAGACCCATTTTAAATTAACTCTATTCTACTATATGATAATTTGTTCTCCTTCACTGTCACATAAAAAGGGCACCTTGACTCAATATGATGATTGATAACTATAAAAAGACCAGAATTTAGTGAAATAAGTCCTGTGTTTTCCTGTAAGGAATTTTCATGACAGTCTTTGTCTTCTTAAGAACTGGTTGTTGTTCTTGAAGACTCACTTTTACAACTGGGAGTAAAGCAGTCACATGACCTTTGCATATAGATTATGCCTTAGTGTAACAAGGGTATTCACAAAGGCTGCAAGTATCCTTTTAATTTTTTTTTCTTTTGTCACAGCCTACATAAAACTTTTTTTCTTGAATTAGGAACTTTTATCTCAGATTTTTTTCAGTGTAATTGACAGTTGTAGTCAATTCTGTGTCACTGACAAATGTTTGCTGGAAAATGTCAACCTGAAACTTATTTCTTATTTGTAAGCTGAGCAGAGTTTGCAGTTAGGCATAGATCAGAAATGAACAGATAACTAATCTGCTCATCATCTAAGCAAAAATTACTTTCTTCAGGGACAAGGGACAATCTTGTCTCAAAATGAGAAAAAAAATAAGACAACCCTTTAAGATATTAGCTAAATTTCAGTGATGTTCACATGTGGCCACAAAAAGAAAATAAATACATTCAGCAAGGTTAAAACCTCCTATTATTTCAAACATTTTAATTGAGTAACCTCAATTGCTGGACAATGAATGAGGATAGGTAGTTTAATTAAATAAAAATATTTTAGAAAAAGCCTTCTATATTCTTCTGTAGTTCATTTTGGTACTGTTCAGCTATTACTGAGCTGAAAAGAGGTATTTTAGAAAGGTGGATTCTTACAGTGCTGTTATGAGGGAACTGTGCTGGAAGCTGCCTACGATGGGGGTTCTGACAGCAAAATTAGTTGTTGAATTTCTAATTTGTGTTCTCATTTCAAAATTATTTGGAATGTGTAGGTAATTGATAATTTCCTATTCTTCCTGAAAAAATATTTTTATAAGGAATTATTAGGGATTACATACAGGAAAATTAATGAATGACATCTAAAAGCAAGCCAATAGTCTACATTCATCCCTTCCCAGCAGTGATGATGTATGCTGGAGATCAGTTTTAAATAGATCAGTAGAATCTATGCAAGAAATAATCACCTGGAAGATGTATTGAATAACCTGAGTTTCCAAACAGCTAGGTATCAATAGTAGTACCAGATCCATGTTAAAACAAATTGTGGTCAGATTGCAATGTGATGCCTATTCTGTTAGTTTTTTGCTGACATAAAATTAAGCCCTAGAATTAAGCTAGCAGAGCTCATGGAGTCCAGTCTGTAAGTAAAACAACACTACACCTACAGCAACTTCCGAGATCTTTTTAGTTCTCTCTTTTTACTGATAGACTTTATGTTACTTGGGGAAAAAATGGGAACAAAACCATACCAATAACAAAAGACAATATTTATTTTTGATATGGAGATCTGAATTTATACAAAGAGCAAATTACAGCTATTTGGAAGTAAATTAACTGATGCATATATAATGGTAGATATACCACCTGGTATACTGAACAAACTTACTCTTGTCATTTTTTCACACTGCCCTGGTTAGCTTCCTACTTTATTCCAAGACCAACTCCTTTATTTTTTCTTCAGATTTCTATTATGTGTAATCACTCCCCTCCCCATGTGCAACACAGTTTGGTTTCTCTGATGTTACAGAAATTTGAGGAGAAATTTCTGTTTGGCAGAGTTTGCAGCAGGCAACGCTACAGAAGTGGCCCTAAACTATTGTTTAAGTAGTTTCAGTACTCACAGACTAGGATGTATTTTGGTAGTTTTCAGACATTACTCCCCACTATAGCTGCACTCTTTATTACTCTTAGTTTTAACCCCCCCAAAATACTAAAGCATTCCATGAGCAGAATTTTAGACTGTAAACTATGATTTGATAGTGTTTTTAAATGGTTTGTACAATTAAAAGATGGCATTATCCATGGATTCATGACTGAATTGGAAATTATTTGCCTGCAGTGCAGGAGATGGAAGTATTGTTCTCTTCAGACCACAACTAAAGTAATTACTGTTACAAATGCTTCTCAAGTTCACCATTTCATACATATGTCATTCTGCCATAGAATCATACTATAGTTATTTTGTTATTTTCTTAAGCTACTTCAAAATTAATGTACATTTTTTTCAGTTTAATTTGAAGCCAGCTGTTACCACCAAAGAATATAATCAATCTGTATTAAGTTGTCCTATTTTCTTTAGTAAGAAAGAACTTCTTAATAAGTTTTATGCTGGACTCAGTGACTTTTAAAACTATTTTATATAGAACAGGCATTCCCTCCTAATTCATTTTTCAGCTTTCCAGAAACAAACAAAAACCCCTGTCCCTAAAAGAACTAGACACAATCTTTATAGAAAGATTTTGTATGTGTAAAATATGTGTAGTTTAGAGATTGTTCTAAGCACTATACTATAAAAGGAGACGATCTAATGGCATATTGGAGGCCTTTGAGGTTTTAAATACAAATATGGCCCCCAAAGCCAGAATTTACAAAATGTGAACTCTCCATCAACTGTTTTACTGCTAATATAAAGTAAAACAATGACAGAGTGTTTAAGAGTGTAATAAACTGTATTTTAAAATAAACCAAAACCATACTGAAATTCACTGGAACACTTCAACATCCTACAGATGTCCTTATATAATATTCTTGTGAATTTAAAACTTTGTGGAGTTTGCTATAATGAAAGAAATAGTAGAAGTTTGTTCAATTTGTTAATGGGTCAAATTTCAGGATCTTATTATACATCAAAGACACTTCAGGTAACCACATTACCTAGTTGGTAACAGCCTAGTATGTTGTTTTCACCTTTTTTAAAATGCATTTTTAAACAACAGATAATTTTGTAGGGTTGGTCAGTTTTCACTGTTGAAGGCAAGTTTAATTTGCTAAGGGTTGCCTTAAATATTAAATTGCATTAAAAACCATGAAGTGTTTCATCATGCAGCTGTACCAGCTGATTTTAGTTCTGCTATGCTTCTTAGCTTGTAGGAGATGAAAGTTACTCAGTTGTGTCCTATGGTCTCTTAATCTCATTTTAACAGCTTATGAATCAATTTATTTTCTCACATAAAAAGAAATATATTCACAAGTGGTTATTTGACTTGTAATAATCATGTATTTGCTACTCATACAAATTTAATCTAAAAGTCTCATCTACCTTATGTTGTTGCTATATAATCAGTCAGATAAGATTGGAGAGTTTGCATTGGCAATAACAATGGCAATAGTCTACATCTAAGCCCATTTTAAATTCCTGAAGCAAACCCTCATTCCCTCTGCTAACTTCTTTTGCAATAAGTTTTAATTTTTTTTATGCTACCACTGTAATTATAGTGAATGTTTTACAGAAACTAGATTACATAGGTTTTCTGTCTCTATTGAGTTACCTATATTAAGGGAGAACGCAAAATCTTTTTTCACATAAGAATAGTAAGAAAATTATGAGAAGGCAGAGAAATTAATTCTTTTAAAATTAAGACTGGTCTTGACCATACTACTTATTGAGAAACAGTAGCATAGTTGTGATACAGAAGCAATAATGTTGCTCTGCTAACAAAGAACAAACAAAAATTACTATTCTTAAACTAAATTTTTGTGAAATCACAACTAATGTGAGAATTAGCTTCTTCTAGACCCTTTCTCAAAAGAACAAGCACCTGGGAAAGAGCAGCAGCAGATTTAACTCAATTTATATCAGATTTGTGTTAACTGTATTAACACAATTATTAGTAGAGCATACTAACTATTTTCTCTTTGGTTAAGAACCTGTGGGCTAAAGAATACTGATATCTTTTCCCTGACAACAAGGGCAGAAAAATTCCTGAACTCTAAAGAAGCAAAAACAGTGACCAGTAAAAGTGGAAATTTTTTCTACCTCCAACCCAGTTTGATAGAATATGCTATTATTAGATCAACAGATTTCATTTAGAAACAGATTTTTCCTTGTATGAACTCACCCTGCTGATTTCAGTGGGAGTTCAACATACACATCTACAGGCAGAATTTGACTTTTTAAGTATTGGCAATCTCTGATCTTGGTTTCTGACAGCCTGCTGAGAGAACTGACTAATACATGTATAAAGACTTGTCTGTCTTTTTATGCCTCTGAAGTTCAGAATTGAGGTCAGACCAGAACATTTGTCAGAGATTGCTCTTTATCAGTTTATCAGAAATAAGAATGGGACTTGAGCTTTTAGAAGAAGTATTAAACATTAATGTTTTAAGTACCTAAGTGGCATGGTTATTGCAGGGACTTAGCAGGGCTTTTTGTTTTAAGTTTGCCATATAAACACTGCATGCATAGATATTAGTCTGATGATGAAGTATTATCATTCCCAGATATAACATTAAATCAAAGATGCTCTTGAACTGCTTTAGTTCTGTTCAAAATCTTTTTCTTATAACCTGGAAATGTAAATATTTAGCCATGGGGAAAAATTACAATGCAAGTAACACAATTCTTCTTACTAGGGAACCATTTTATTCAGGCTTTTCTGAGTGTGGCAAAGGGAGGTGAGTGGTTAAAGGAAGTAAAAGTATATCTAAGGAGTATTTATAATAGATATCTGCTCTGCTATATATAGTCTTCTGTGGAAACATTTCCATGTAAAGGAAAAGGACATACCAGAAGTGAATATATAACCAGAGACATGGATGTTCAGTGAGACACAAGAATATGGAAAAAGGAAGGATACTAGAAATGAATTTTAATGTTTGTTTCTGTGAGGAGGCAATTTTTTTCCATGAAGAGAAATCTGCCAGTATTTTGTTTCTAATGAAATCTTTTCTTAAAACATTGACAAAATACATTCTTGGGAACTATCAAGTGTGCAGATTCTGTAATGATAATGTTTCTGTGACATGGGCAAATCAATGAGCAAAGTAAAACCAATTTATCAAGCTCCTGTGCTGGTACACAGTAATTATTCAGGGACTGCTTGATGTAGAGAGTGCAATGACTGTTAGATTGCCTGAATGTTTATCAGCGACCCATTGCGTTACACTTTTCTCATTTTAATCTATATATTTAAATCCTAATAGAGTTTTATTTTATTATTTTGTTGAAGATTAACCCATAATAAAACCTTGTAATTGCTACTTAGCACTTTCATAGGGCTTCTCATGTTCCAGATTGTATGAGTTAATCTCATTTTCTTTCTGAGACTGCAATAGACGTATTACCCCAGTTTACAAATAGGGCAATTGATTCAGTGAAACTAATTTGTCCAGACAGCAATGCCACTCGAATTATTCTTATTCTCTTCATATTTTACCTGCAAATTGTTTTATTTTAGTTGGGTTCAATTATTCAGAGGATTAAGAATGACAATTTCCATTGGTCTCAGCAGGAGCCACAGCTGCTCATTTCCCAGGGCCGTGGCCTCCTCTCCCTTGAGACATGGCAGGGCAGCCTCAGCCACCCAGAATGATTTCAGCCTTATTGCCTGCAAAGGTGGGCACTACTCAGGACATTTTTTTAGCCTGTGTCTTGGGCTGTTATAAAAACCCTAGACCTGTTTAATCTTTTTTAAATTTAAACTGTCTCCTTTTCAGCATTTTAATGTTTTTTTCTACATTATCTTAAAAAGTAAATAATTGTCACTTTTGATTTGCTAAAATCTACTGTTAGAACAGAATCCCCATCTAGCATTGCTGGAAGATGTTCTTATTAGATTCAAGAAGTGAGCCCATGGGAATCTCATGTGAGTTAACAACACCAAGTGCAAGGTGCTGTACCTGGTTTGGGACAATCCCTGGTATCAAATCCAGACTGATGGATGAATAGATGGAAAGCAGCCCTTCTGAAAAGGACTCGGGGGTGCTGGTGAAGGAGAGGCTGGACTTGAGCCACCAATGCGGACTCACTGCCCAGAAAAACAACCGTGTCCTGGGCTGCATCCAAAGCAGTGAGAGCAACAGGGTGAGGGAGGTGATTGTGCCTCTCTGCTGTGCTCTGGTGAGACCTCACCTGGAGTTCTGCATCCAGCTCTGGGGTCCCCAGCACAGGAAGGACACTGACTTCTTGTAGTGAGTGCAGAGGCCACCAAGATGATTAGAGGGATGGAGCAGTTCCATCCCTCTAATCAGCAGCCTCAGCACAGAGGAAAGACTGAAAGAATTGAGATTGTTCAGCCCAGAAAAGAGAAGGCTTCGGGGTCATCTCATTTGGGGCCTTACAGCTCTTGTAAGGAGCTGAGCAGAAAAACTGAGAAAGACTATTTACAAAGGCCTGTAGTGACAGGACAAGGGATAATGGCTTCAAACTGAAAGAGTGTAGGTTTAGATTAGATATTAGGAAGAAATTCTTTACTGTGAGGGTGATGAGACAATGGGATAGTTTGCCCAGAGAAGCTGAGGATGCCCCATCTCTATAAGTGTTCAAGGTCAGGCTGGATGGGACTCTGAGCAGCCTAGTGTAGTGGAAGTTGTCCCTGCCCATGGCAGGGGGGTTGGAATGGGATGATTTTAGGGTCCCTTCCAACCCAAACCATTCTATGATTCTGTGTTGATTTGGGGTTTCAACCATGCCCATTTCACATACATCATAGAGTGGGGATGAAAAGATGGAGATAGGAATTTCAGTATTAATTCAAGAGCTGGAACACAGAGCTTTCAACAAAATAGTTGAACAGTCCATCAGACCTACATTCTTCTGGATGTTAGAGACTGGATGGGCGGTAATTACTCCTTTTGGTCTCAAGCTCTGTGAAAAACTTTGACCCCTTGCTAGAGATAGTAGTTATCAACTTTATGAGACTAAATATTATGAATTACTTACATGGGAAATTTAAAAATCTGAGAGAAAAAAATAAAGATTTCTTTTAAAAATAAAATAAAGATCTCTATACTCTTTTCCTTAAAAAAGACAAGAAGTTTCTGAAGCTTCTTGTCTGAAGTGTTTCATGTTGGTTGAGTGTCAGACGCCTTAGTAGCATCTGATCTAAGCTTTTCTATGGCCATGCAAAGCTATGGGGTCTGCCTACTGATTTCTGAAAGCCTGAGGTGTTTTGTAATATTATGATACCACTGTTGCAATCTTTCTGGTTTAAACTCATTCCTTTTTTTTTTTTTCTGTCTGTGAAATACTGCATTTGCCTTTAAAATGCCAAGTTCATTTACAGCACAATAGATATTAACTTTGTAGAAACTATTTTCTGAGGGCAAGGAGAACTTCAGTGAGTCTCTGTTACCTGAAAGGGCTTTTGGTAATGAATACAGGTTATTACTCAATCTTTATGTTTGTATATATCTAATGCACATTGTTAAGAAGTTAACTAATAGAGATAGACAGTGTGTTATTAATGGTTTAAAACCACTTTTCACTGAGTCTACAACTTAAGTATATGTATTTTTTCAAGTGCTTTTAGCTTTAACAATGTTGAATGAAACCATACTAAAGGAAAAATTTTCTTTTCAAAAATCCCTTTATATTTTCTGTGTCCTTTGTGTAGTGAATGTTAGACTTTCAGATTACACCTTGAAATCCTCCAAGTTACTTACACAGTTCCTGGGCACTGCATCTCTTCTTGATTGCGAAGTAACTCAGTGACTGATTATATGGAAAAAATGGTGTGGAACAGTTTATGACACTTCAGCAGTGATGGGCTCTGGCATGACATGGGGTGGTCATGCAGAACAATTCTAGTCATGCCTTCTTGTAGAGAATTACAAGCTAAATTTGCTTATTTACTTTTCCCTTTCTGTAGAAGAGCATACAATTTCAGAATAAATGGCAAGGCAGTAGCATATGTTGCATCTGTTCAGGGATCATAAAACTGCATATCAGATGTTGGGTTTAAATAAATAAATAAATAAATAAAAAATTACAGTAACAAAGTGTTATGTTTTTCAGGATAAGTACATCTATTTATTAATGTGCTTCTGGTTATTAAATTAGACATTCCAATAAATAAATATTTTCTCCTAGATATAACATTTCTATGAATCATAGCTTTTTCCTTTGACAGTTCAGAAAAGAAGAAAATTATTACCTGGCATTAGTTCATTTTTCATTTTTTTTCTGTTCAAATTTTAATATCTTTATTTTTAAGGAAATACAGAGTTAGTCTTCCAAATTGCAGGAAATAACATTTGAAAAATGTAATGTTTTACTGATTCAGAAATACAGAATTCAAAATGGGATAGGACTTGAAGAGAATTTGATTTTCTTTCTCCCCCGATATTTTCTGTTTGAACTATTTTTATCCCAGAAAAGGATTTATATTCTACTCTACTGTGCTCTTGCTTGGTCATTTCTGAGTTTATAAAAATATATAGGATGGAAAATCAAATCAGCTAAAATCCATTTTGTTTCAACACTGCCAGTCCCCAGGAGCACTAGAATCAAATAAAAATACAGGGTGATTTTAAAAGGAAGCTAAGTGTAGCATATTGAACTAGCAGCTGACAATCCCGAGTTTCAATGAAATTTGAATCGGAATACGCTAAACCCATCAGAGAAGAAACTAACTCAGTTTGAATGAAAAAGTTGGAGACTGTTAAACTGTCCTGGGACAGTTCAACCTTGTACAATTTTAAATATCAAACCAGAAGGTATGCTCTGGCCCATGAACAGTACTGCACTTGGGCACTAAGTGAGCTGAGGTGCAGACCCATCAGCTCTGGGAACCTGCTGTGGCCCAGGTATAGGGGAGCCACTCACCTTGCTGTGCAAATGGATCCTGCTTTTATTTAGCTGCAGCTGCTGCTGGTATAAAATCTCCCAACAGAAATTCATCTGACACAGGAGAACTTTTCTCCCTAAGTCATCTCCTATTTTCTTCATGGTGCCAGATGTTCTTTTCTGTCTCTTTCACTGGTGATGAGACTTGAGGTTTAACATACGCCAGTGCTAGCAGGAGTGTCTTCTATATGAGGGAATTCTTCAAGAAAATGTCAGGCTGGCATGAGGCCACTGCTTCACGTAAGTGCTGCTCACAGACCAGGGAAACAGACTTTCTTCTTTGTAGGCACAATTGGCCTTTTCTTGAAATCTGCTTCAATGTTAAGTGTCAGAAATACCCACAGTGGAACATATAAGGGGATGAACTTTTCATGCTTGTAATTCTGGTCATTCCTAAATCCTGTGGGATGCAACCATGAGTGCTGACTTAGTTGACAGATGTTATTGAGAGGCCACTGTCAGTTGTCTTTGAAAGTCATGGCAACACAGAGAAATTCTTGCACCCTTGAAGACAGCTAGTGCTACTCTTATCTTCAGGGATAGAAAGAAGGACACAGTGACCTACAGCTCAGTCAGCCTCACCTCAATCCCTGGTAAGATGATGGAGCAACTAATCTTTGAAACCATCTGCAGGCACATGATGGAGAAAATTCCACTGGAAGCAATTTATTAGTGGGGTTTCACAGTGGATGATACTGGGTCAATATCATTTAATATTTGCTTCAATGAACTGGTCCCTTGAACAAAGCTCACCCTCAGTAATTTCACAATTGGTGCAAAAGTGGGAGGAACAGCTAATACTCTGGATGGTTATGCTGTTACTCACATCAACCTTGGCAGCATGAAGAATTAACACCGAGAGGAATCTCATGGAATTCTACAGGGAGAAAGACCAAGTCCTGTGTCATGAAGAAAGAATCCCATGGAGCAGTACACACTTGAGACCAGTTGGCAAGAAAGCAACTCTGCAGAGAAGAGCCTTGGAGTCCTGATAGACCAAAAGCTGACCAGAAACACACCCTCATGGCAGAGAAGGCCAACAGCACCCTGGGGTGCCTTAGGCAGAACATTGCCAGAAGGTTGAGGAAGGTGATCCTTCCTCCCTACTCAGCCCTGATGAGGCCAAATATAGAGATCTGGGTCCAGTTCTTGGCTCCCAGGTGCAAAATTGTTGCAGATTTCACTGGAATAGTCCAGTGCAAGACCACAAATATGGTTACAGGACTGAAGCATCTTTCCTGGGAGGAGAGGCTGAGGGAACTGGGACAGCTCAGCCTTGAAAGTCAAGGCAGCTCAGAATCTTATCAAAGTGTCTAAATTCGTGCTGGAAGGGAAGAAAGAAAGCAAGCTGGACTATTCTTAGTGCAGTCCACTGACAGAATGGGCACAAATTGAAACCCATGAAATTCCATCTGAGTATGAGAAGAGGCACTTGATGTTCAAACACTGGCACAGGTTGCCCAGAGGAGTGGTGGAGACTCCATCCTAGGAGATACTCAAAACCTGATTGAACATGGTCCTGGGCAATCCGCATCTCACTAGCCCTGCTCTGAGCAGAGGGGCTGGCCGAGATGATCTCAAGAGATACCTTCCAGCTTCAGCCAGTTTGCAGTTATGTGTTTCTGCAACAGCACTGTTAACTCTGTTTTTAGGAGTTCTATATCTGGTATTTGATTTGGTTTTTTCCTTTAAGAGAAAGTTAGGCTGACTAGTATGTTCAAATGAAAGGACATGCTATAATTGATTAAATTTTCCTAGGCTATAACTTATCTTCAAAATCATCAATAAATAAAGCTCTATTACCCACCCACAAAACCAGGAGATTGATGACAAACCAATTATCCATTTACTCATTAGTCTTTCTAAATATTAAGTATTTCTTCTTATTTTTTTTAATTTTTACATCATATTTTTCCGGACACTTTATAGTTTTGTGAAAGTGAAAATATTTTTTTAAGTGCATGCCTTTGCAATGATTTTCAGTAGACATACAAAAAATATTTAGAAACATGTGTGCATTTAATCACTAATAACAGTAAGAAGTCTGTGTTCTAGCCTTCAATTTTTGAACGTGTCTAAGCTTGCATGTCCTTGAGAATTTTATTAGGAATTGAAGAACATTTAACTACTAAATGTAGCTGCTATAACATTTAATCCTTTACAAAGTTTAGATATGAACTGCCTATATAGTAAATACCATTGCTAGAAGACTAGAGATGACTTGTCATGATTTTCAAATTATTTGAATTTTTTCCTATCTTTTAAAAAGGGTAAAAAAATGTTTTAAATTCCTTGGATTTAGTCACCTAAAAATGATCATTAGTGAAAGAGGATACTATCTCCTGAAGTCTTGGATATAATACCTCTGGGAGAAACTAACTTTGGGGGAACTTTTAATTTCCAATGTTGTGCTCTAAGCAAACCTCCATAGTGTTCAAAACAATGGCTGGTGTAGCTATACTTGCCAGTCTATAAAACCTGAGAGGAAAAAAAGTTAGAGATTGCACTAAATTGTCTTTAACATCTTAGACAGGCACTGTGGCTGTTTCATCTATAACCAAATAGAGACTCATTTCCAGAAGCTAGTGCTGAACATTGAAATTATTTGATGTGTTGGAGAAATGAACTTTAAAGTCTCCTTTAGCTTCTCCTTCCAGTAAGAGAAGGGTATTGCCCTGTAGGTTCTGTGAAATTCATGGTCACTGCTCCCATGAGTATGGGTAACACTAATGAGTCTTTATCTGTTCAGGATGACTGAGGACAATGTAGCTGGGAAACAATGTTACATTGTAGTGGTAGAGTAATTGTTCCTATGTGGTCTCACAGAGATGTTTCTAAACTTGTAAACATAAGTACAAGTGTTGTTAAGGCACATGAAAGACAAAACAGGTCCAAACAAAGGAATACGCTCCCAAGCTATTTTTCACTCCAGAAATATTTCAGATAAGTAAGTCAGTAGGAATACTGACTGTATTTTAAATCATAAATTGAAAGCTTGTTTGTTTTAATTTTGGGATTGAACAAATGCATAACAATTGCAAGTAAACAATTACTAGATGGCATCTGTTTATTGAATAAAATTTTTAAGACAAATACAGCTAAACTCAATCTCAGTACTACTGCGATGTGCCTAAGAATATATGACTTTATATGTGCATGCTGTTACTTTCCTTTTGCCAGTGTGGTGAATGCTAAGCAACAATGATTGCATATTGTAAATACAGCTGTATAATTGCTATTTGTTCTGACAAGGCACTGAGGTTGTCTGTTGTGGACTGCATCTACACATATATGGTAGGTATTGGGATCAGTAGGAACAAGCACACTAAGAGTAAAAAAATAATTGTAATGACCCACTGACATTTTACAGCAGCAAACAATAAATTAAAAAAGACTGAATTTTCATTTTATTTTTCTCTGTGCATAAGGAGTAGGGACTGTTCTGAGAATACAATTACTCTTCAGGGTGTATTTTCCAAATTCTGTAATGGGATTTAGTCTCACTATTCCATAAACATCAGTGAGCCAGAAGTTACAGGCACTTGATTCAGTTTTGGTTGGATTCCTGAACTCTGTGTTTGACTTGTTGGCAAGATATTGCACATGTTGTTGGGGGAGACAGAGGTTAAGAATTGTGAAGAATGTTCCTTCCTAAACTTTATTTTGAATTTTGCAATTGAAACTCCTTGAATCTAGAAAAAGTATATGATATCTCTATTGTTATTGAAATAACCTTGTTTGTTGTTTTTTTTTTTACTCTTCTACTCAAATGATTAGTGAATTTCCTTTCAAATTATATTGAATCAATTTATGAATCCTAAAAGAAAAAACACATATTTTCATGACATTGAAAAAAGCCATCTCCCTTTGGTGAATCCTTAAATAAAAAGACCTAGTTTTTTTATTTTATCTCTCTTCTGAACATGGGGCAGCCTTCCAAAGAGGAAGTCAGTGTGTTTTAGGGTTCCCTAAAGAAAAAGTCAGATAAAACCACCTGTATGCCATGTGAAATGTGGTAGAAGACACCTGAAAAAATCTTAATCATCAAATTTTCATTAACAGAGTTGGTATTCTGGAAAGAGGTGACTGCTATCTGGTGGCTCTTACTGCCTTGGAATAGGATATCCAAAGCATAAGCAAATTTAATGGAAAATGTACAGAAAAGGACTTGCAAATAATTTGGGGGGGCTTAGCCTGCATCTTTTAAAATATGTTAGAAACTGGTCTGTAATTACAGACACTAGCCTCAAATCCCTTTGGAGCTGAAGTTCCAGCACTAAATGGAAAATGCATAATGTTAAGAAACTCCAAGAGAATAACTGGTAGAGAAAAGATTTGGCTTAGTACTGAGCACTGAAAGTTCAAAACATTGCTATCATAATGGGGATCATTATGAACTAAAGGTCATCATCTCTGCAGGGACCTAAAATAACCCAAAAAATCCACCACAGCAATGTTCAGTTTTCAGAAAGAAAGCTACACAAATGGGGAAGCCCGAGAGAAAGGAACCACTGGGTCAAAGTATGTGAAGACACTGGATACTGAGAACCAATCCATACTTGAAAATGGACTCATAAAGGCCTAGAAAGATGGGGTGGCTAAAGAAATAATAAAGAAAGCTATTTGAAGCAAAAATACAAAGTAGTGTGATTAAGAGCACCAAATCACCAGAAGCAGACAGCTATTTGGTCAAGTGTTCTAATGCAAGTGTAAAATATCTGTATTTATTAATAGTGTTCGCTTATTTAAAATTGAGTTTTTTATGAAGAATGGAACAGGGCAAACATGAGGATCATTTTTTATAGCACTTCTAGTCAGGCCTAGACCTGTGGACCTACTGACCAGGAAATCTAGGAAGAATATACTGTGGGGAAGATAAGAGATTATTTTGTAAAAAGAGGTGTGCCTTACACCCTAGTGTGCCTTGAAGGAAACATTCACATATTGTTAAGGGCTATAGGCCATTTGGCATTCACCAAGGATTATAAGAAAGTCTTCCAGCAAAGAAACTGTGAGATAATAGAGATGGTCTTCATCTGGATAAATATACAATTATCTGGTAATTTCCTATAAAATATGGAAAGAAAAAACACAGGTCAGTTTTCCCAGAGGGAAGTGATTGTGCAACAGAAGGTCTGCTCTGTGCTGCTTTCTACTTAAATGAGGTAGAAAGCAAAATTATTAATGCAGTGGCACATCTTGATGATACAAACCTATTCAAAGTACTTAAGGTGAGGACAGATTGCAAACAGCTATAGAAAAACTTCACAGTACTGACTGTCAGCAAAGTGATGGCAGATGAAATCAAGTGCTGATAAATCTCAAGCAAAACATGTGGAAAAAACTATCCCAAATTTATGTGCACAGTAATGAGCTCTTTAGGCCTTTCAAACATTCCTTTAGCACTCATGAAAGAGGCCTTGGAATCATAAGAGACAGTCCTCTGAAAATATCACATTAATACTCAGGACTGTTCACAA
Organism: Poliocrania exsul; assembly: GCA_035041345.1. NCBI lineage: Eukaryota > Metazoa > Chordata > Aves > Passeriformes > Thamnophilidae > Poliocrania > Poliocrania exsul. Next base: position 109,461,307 of record JAWWLZ010000001.1, on the reverse strand, counting down.
AGCGAAATGAAATGCTAGGAATTACTGAAAAAAAGCAGAAAATATCATGATGCCATAGTGTAAGTCCCTGTTATACCTGTGTCATGCATATAGTAGGAAGTGTTTTGGATCCCAAATTAAAAAAAAAGATTATAGCAGGTGAGATAAAAGGTATCCAAGGACAGAATAAATGGTGTAGGAGTGGGGTTTGTCTTATGTAATTTCTCATCTGTCAGGTATCTGCATGTGAGCTGGTTGCCTAAGCTCACAGTATAGTCAATGAAAATCTTCTCCTTTCTGTTGCAATTCAGAATGTGATTCATGCTGTCTTACAGTAAAACTACATAATGTTCAACTCCTGGTTTCTGTTAGCTATTGAATATAAAGAGTCCATGTGGCAACTTCCTCAGATATAAATACCTTATAGATATCCACATTTAATCAAATATATCCCAGTCTTTGTATCTTAAACATGAAGAAGGAAAAAGTAAAATGGGGGTTTGTAAATCCTGCAACAGCACAAAGCACACTAGGAATGGTTGTTCATGGTCTCTCATGAGCTAAGAATTAGGGACATGTCAAGTTGGTCTGTAGTGATAGGTTTAAAAAAAATAAACAAGGATTGCTCTTTAACCTAAATATAGAGCTTACCATAGGGTATTTTGGATCATAAAAGCATCTGTTAGTCAAAAAATCAGGTATATAATTTCATGGAAAAAGATTCCATCCAGACGTGTTTGATATAAAAATAAAATTTCTGGCTCCATAATCCCTGATACTTAAGTTGCTGAGCTGGAAGAGTATGGCAAGGAACAGGATGCTGATGCTTTCCCATGCCTTCTTTCCTAAGCAATTGTATTGGCTACTATCAGACAAGGGACTGGGCAAGATGAGCTTTTCATCTGACTGATTATAGCGACTGTGTGTCCTCTAGAATTTTAATATGGGTCTGGTTAGGATGTCTGCGGCCTGGGTGTTCTAAAGTCCTTACTAATTTTCCAAGGCATTTTAAAATATTTTCTAACAGGACTGTATGGATCATTTAAAATCCAATCTACCACCTACAGTATCACAAACCGTTGAAATTCTTTCTTGCATAAGGGCAATTATAATGAAGATAATTTGGGGTTGGTTGTCCTATTACTGTTCACACTGTGAACTCATTTACATCCTGAGCAATTTAATGGGTTCAGACATGTCTCCTTGTGATAGTAATACACTACTACTCACCACATAGGTTTGTTTTTAAATTATCAACAACATAGTTCTCTATTTTTTTCAAATATAAATCTTCTATATGTGTAGTGGTCTCCCTGTAGAAGGAAAAAAAACTGAAAATATTATTCAATCATATTATGCAAATTATTAAAAATATAAATATTACTGTTAAATATTTCAGTCATACTGATGAAAATCACAGTCCAGTAAAAACTCTAAATTTCTGCTTCTACAGATGCCAAATACTGTGGGAAATAGAGAAATTATTACTATTCATTAAACATTTGTTATAAAAATATTAAGAACTCACATTGAATGTCACTTACTCTGAAGCAAAAGCCTAGCTCTGAAATCATGTATGTTGACTGATGGACTGGCTGTCTGTGATGAACTGTTGCTTAAAGAATCATTATAGTAATTGGCTTCTTAACCATACAATGTCACATGCCAATTCTTTCTATGGATTGGTTTTTTTCTGTCTATAGTTTTTAATTTTAAGCTTACTAGTATTAATTAGGTAACTGTTCAGTAACTGGCATTCTTTTTATATTCTTGCTGTTTGTTATGTTTTTATTTGTCCAACTAATAAAACTGCTTGTAAAAAAACAGGCTTAATAATACAAGAATACAGACTGTTGAATTTAAAAATGGAGCAAAAGTTGTATTTTTTAAATTGGAAAATCAGCATCACACTGAAAAGATCATTATCCTTGCAGCACAAAAAGCAATTAATAAAGACATTTATTGGGACAGAAAATAAGTTTTCTTCTTTACTTCCGCATCTATTTCTATGATTTGATTTCTTTCTGTGTAACTCACTTCTGTGCCGTAGCCTTTCTGGTGTGTAAAAGAACTTACAGTCAAAAAACCATGTTGAGTAATTATGAAGGATCTTCTATTTCACCTTTGTATAGTGATTATGTGATTCACCTAATCATTTATGTCAGCATTCAAGTGAGACTGGTGCTTTCAAGTCAACATTGCAGATGTAAATAATTGGTATGAAATCAGCCAGATACTTCAATATGTTTAAAACCAAGTGCTCTATAAGCTTAGGCCTGTGTGGTTTGCCTGAGCAATGAAGTTTTTCAGTCAAAACCCTGATCCTACAAATAATAGAAAATTAACTTGATTTAATGCAGGAACTGCATTAAAGTGTATTGTAGTGTGGGAACTGATCTTTGCATCTATTGATCTGCATTTATGCTATCAGTGGTTTTTATTTACATGTGTATGTGTATATATATATATTTATTGTGAATTTTAATCTTTATTATAAATTATATATTGTAGTATGTATATATATGTACTAACTAAAAAGTTCGAGTAAGCACATACATAACACTGGGGGACAAAACCAAATGTGAGATCTCTTTTTTTTCTATGTATTTCAGACCTTGCTTGACACTAAACTGCAAATCACTCTTCTGTCCAGTAATGTCAGCTGAGTTCCAGTGGTACAAAACTGGTGAAATGGGGAAGCCAATTGTTATGTCATGGGCTCAGTATATGCGTCTGCTCTCACATCTGGGACTTGCACCATTCTCTGTGCTTCCCTTTACAAAATACATATCCCTTCTGATGCTGGATTTCACAGATTTATCGTTAGAGTCATTCACTGTACGAGTGCCACTTAAGCCAGTCTGACTCCTTACATTGTATGGTAATTTAACATAATTGATGGAAGCCAAGTATGGTTTTGAAAGACATTTGAGGAACAATTTTTCAATAATGTTTACCTTTAGTGCTGTTGATGGCATTCTAATGTCTGTGAATGTCTTTATACTATTTACTCTTAAGGTTCCCTGAGATACTCAATGGGCTTTTTTTTGCCTTATTTTGCATCATGTATTGATTAAAAGATTACTAGGCAATAGTTTCAGATTCTTTGATTATCTATAATGAGATGCAGATGACATGTAGATTGTATTAAAAATGCTGAGAGAAAGGAGTTAGAAAGCAAGAGCAATATAGCAAGTAAATTATTCTGCCATTGTGTGCAGACATCATATTGCAATAAAACATCCTCCTGAGGATGACAGAATTTGTCCCTTAGAAATGACTCATTGTTACGTTTTGACATATTTTATCACATTAAAGATTCATAAATGTCTTCTTAGAAAAGATAGATATGGAGCAGTGGAAGGTCTACACAGAGATTCCTGTCTTTGATAAAGTCATTGTGCCCTGAATTTACCTGAATGTACCTGGATGCATCAGGGAAGCCTCATCATCAAGTTGATGCTTTTAAAAACAAGAAGTTTGTAATTATGGTATTCATATACATTACTGAAATTAACATTACTGAAATTCTTAGCTAGACTGCTCTTGTGCATAGTTTTAAAGGCTATCTTACAAGACACATTATTTGGGGTTTTCTGACATATGAGTCTTGTAGGCCAGTTTGGGATTCATTTCTTTTCTTTTCTTTTCTTTTCTTTTCTTTTCTTTTCTTTTCTTTTCTTTTCTTTTCTTTTCTTTTCTTTTCTTT
>JAWWLZ010000001.1:109446877-109457519 GCA_035041345.1 Poliocrania exsul | reverse complement strand
TTTTTTTTTTGTAGCCAAAGCTTTTCTTTTTTTTCTTTTCTTCTTTTTTTTTTTTTTTTTTACTTCCCATTTGTTACATTTTGTTCGTTACACATAAGGTACCCAGGAGAAGATCATGGCCTTAGTGGGGTCTGTAATAGTTTTATCGTTGGTTCTCTTGTTAAACTTTTTTGTACTTGGGAACAGCTATCTTCCTCTGTTTCCCTGTGTTAAACAGTACTTATCTGTCCCTTCCATGCCAAGGGAATATATGCTACACATATGTGAAGGACGAGGCAGGAGAGAAGTATGTTCTGCAGTGCATATCCCATTTGGGTGTGCTGGTGCTTAGCTGGCCAAAAATGACTATGAAAGTTCCAACTTCATAGCAGCTTCTGAACTTCTGGACCTCACCCTTGGAGCCAAAGTCTATATGAAGTTATATAAAAAGATTGGTAACTGTAACACAGTCAATATGCTCCTTCCTTTCATCTTGACATGTATTATCTTCACACTACTAATCAGCTGGTAGCATAACCAATAGTTTTTGAAGCTTGATCTTATCTTTATTTATATTTATATTTAATTCACACAGGTTTATCGAGCAGAACTTGTACCCCTTAAAGAAAAGGTGCATCATGTCAATGACCTCGCTCACCGATTCACTCCCTCTGATATTCAACTCTCCCAGTACAATCTCAGCTGTGTGGAAGATCTGAACACAAGGTGGAAGGTGCTACAGGTACATTGCATATGACTTTTCCCTTTATGCTGCATTTAAGTAAATATTTATATTTCTCTGTGCTTGTTTGTTCCCTGTGGAGTAGCAGCAAAGGTGTACTAATGAAAGAGGAACAAGCTTTCAGAAATGGTGAGAAAATAGGAGTTAAATCTGATGCTGTATTTTCATTTGATTCTGAATATTTTTTAATTAAAATCAGGTAGTCCAGTTTTTTTATATGATTAAAATTCTCATACAGTTAAAACACTTAAATAGTTTATTTACCTTTTACTATTAATATTTAATTGTTGCTGCCAAATATATTATGTGATTTTTTTTTAACCTGGTTTATCCATGTTTTGTGGATATTTTTGTGGTGTATATGGAAGATTCAAACAGGACAGTTTACTTCTGCTGCTTGATTCGTTTTGCTATGGTTTAAATAATCTCCGGTAGCAGTAGTTTTAACTAAATTCCATATAGGTTAATATAAATGAATGATTCTTGGAATTAAATCTGTAAAATCATACCCATAGAATCAATTATGAAATTACAAGGCATTACATGCATTCAGGTAATTAGCAGGACTTGATGCTGCAAGTAAAGCTGTTTTTATAATTTGAGCTCTAATGCAGAAAAAATAATAACATATATATTAATATATATATTATGAAAATAAGGGGAACATCCCATCATAAGTTATAAATTAAATTCTTACCTTAAGAAAAAGACTTCAAACATGCTTATTTTTTTCCAAAATGCACTGTACCTTAGTTTAGAATTTTAGGAACTGTATGCATGAGAGAGTGTATGTAAGTCTACATGCACTGGTATATGGTCATAGAGGTCCCATAGCAGGGGAGTGATGTTATGAGTAAATGAATGTAAATTAAATTAACTTCATTAAGTGGTGGATTTAACTTGATAATTTATTTCTTGTTACCTCCCTGCTTCACATTTTGAAATTGAGTTGTTGTATTTAATAGTTTCTAAAAATGTAGAACTATGAAGTTTAATAAAGAGGTTTGCCTTCATTGTAAAAACCAAAGATTATCAATCAACAAAAATGAACCAATTCACTCTTTTCCTACAGTGATGCTGTCAATTGTAATAGTTAGGAAGAGGTTATTGTTGCTTCTCCAAAAAAATCTCAGAGCTCTGTGACATCTCCAGTTTATTATCAGTTCATGCAAATATTAACAGATTTTTTTTCTTTTCTGAATTAAAACTTTGCTATGAGAGTGCTAGTTTAAGTAAAAGATCATTAGTCCAAGCTCTTTAGTCATTACTGTCCATTTTTTCCCAAGTGCTCAGAATAGAGTACAGGTAATATTATTAAAGCAAATCAACAGAAATCTGGAAGACAAATTGAGTATTTCCAGAATGTTTACCCACATATGAGAGAAATCACATCTGTTTAGTTTTTATAAAAGCAACAGCTGATGAAATGAACAGATCTGCTGTGATTCATTGAAAACTACCTTATTTCATTGCTAAAATAGTTAATTAGCTGCCAGTCATTTCCTGAAATATATTTTATTACTTAATTGGGAAATAAAGGAAAGCAGAAAGATTTTTCAGAGTAAAAGCAACCAGGATAGGAAAAACTCAACAGATCTGGATGAAAGCCCAAGAAAATATTTTGTTGTTATCATTAATAAATGTAATAGAAAGCTGGCCAACCAGATATTACAGATCATTTAAAAATATATAAGCAAGTCACATGTTTTCATACAGTTCAAAATAGTATGTTCTTTTTTACAGAGCTCAGGAAGCATTGTGAACAATTCCCTTTTCATTGTAAATTAATGTCTTGATTTACTAAATTCAGATATTTGGAAAACAAAGTATTTCATCTTCTCTGAGGATAGATACTTGGTGACAGTATGTCAGAGTGAGATGTTATCACTGATAGGACAGTCAGTTGGAATGTTATGGCTTACTGTTTTTTTCATATATACCTAAATGTCATTTGGAAGATACAGAGAGTAAGGTAAAAACAGTGCAGGAAGTTTTTTAAACATATCCTGAGGGAAAAAGACATAAGGAATTTTGAAGAATTATAATATACAAAAGGCCAAGTTCTGACCTCTGGAAAGAAGGGCACATCTGTTCCTATAATGTAATTTTTGTACTTAAAATTGAGTAGAGTTTGAGATGCTTTGAGAGTAAGAGAACATTTTTGTTAGAAGATAATAGAATAGCATAGAATAGTTCAGTTGGAGGGAATGTACTACAACAATCACCCAAACTAACTGTTCACATGTGATGCCTGCTGGACACTGACACACCTGAGTGGCCTTTTTTAGAGTATTATGTTTTGTTCTGTCTTAGGGTTAGACTTATTTATGTATGACCAGCACTCCAGTTAGGTGTGATAGTCTTCATAGAAAACTGAAATTGTGGTCACCCAGTAGGAAAAGCAAAAATGCAAATTATTTTTGTTTCATGCAAAACCATTCCCCTTCTAAGGTACACTCCTGTTGTTTGTTTCTGGTTTTCAATTTGTCTGGTAGGTTTCTTTTTCATTCTGGTGTTTTTGTGTTATCTTTTTTAATTAATTGTCTTTCTTATTCTAATGTCACCTAAAATATCTTCTTAGGACTTTAGCTCTTATATCGTATTTTCTATTGATTTCATCCTTCTGTGTATTTTCATGTGTCTTTCTTTTATGCTAGTTATATTTTCTCATTGGCTTCTATAATTTTTTTTTTCTCAAAAAGTAATTCTTTCCTTGTTCCTACTCTTTGCCTTTCCCCATCTAACTTTCCCTATTTCTGTTTGGTTTTTTTTTTAATCTGTTCTTCCCTTTTTTCTAGGTGTTTTTATTTTTCCTCTCAAGAGTTAGAGCTCTCTCTCCTTGTCATATTCCTAAAGGGGAAAATATTTCTTATCCATTTATCCCATTTCCTAGAAAATATCACTGCAGGAAAATCATAAACCAGAGACTTCTGTGCTATCTCTTGCCAGAAAGACGCCCGTTCTTGGTTATGTATGGGAAAAGTGCATAAAGACATCGGATTTATTGCATTGGAAACAGCAGCAAATTCTAGTTTTATGAGAAAGTTAAAGAACATTTTGTAAAGGAGGAAGTCATCTCTTGTTCGTTGCTTTATTAATATTGGGAGTTACATAAGATTAGAGGAGGAAATATATCATTTAAAGTGAAATCTTTCAGAGATTTAATATTATATTAATTTTACAAACATAAAAATAAGCCCAACTATATTCAGTCATTTGCAATATTGCATGGTGGTTGTACAGTGACATTAGTGCTGTTAGTGAATAGTATCAAATATTGCTCCAGAACCTTCCCAGAACTTCATTTGTGTTTCTGCAGAAAGGCATGTCTGCCATTCAATTACCTGATTTGTATTCTGAGTTGGTGAATATACACTGAAGTATTTCTGGAAGAGAAATGTAGAGAAAGCAGTCAACCAATTACAGACTCAACTAGTCCTGGTTTTGAAGTGTAGTGTGGAGGTTTATTTCATTAATGAAAGCTGAAGCACTCAGCTCAGTCCCTGAAAACTGTGTCATTATCTGTGGAGTTTAAGCAATGTGAAAATAATTAGCTCCGTGCCTTTAACAGAGTAGTTTTGAGGGAAATATGCTGTTTGTTTTTTTTTTTTTCATTTTTCTTAAACATTAAAGGAGATGAAATCTTTCCAGGGAGCTATTTGTTATGTATTTCACAAGGAACTCTCATGTTCAGATCCTGTGTGCTTCAAACAGTATATGGAATGAGATCATCCTGGGGGAAACCGTGTCTTGCGAACTCTTGCTTACTTCCAGCTGACATTTGGGGAGCCAGGGAGCCCAGATTGGTGGGAGTTACCTCCATTTCACTTTGGTTGGAGCTCTGGTTGATGTAAGGCTGGTCAAAGGGCAAAGCCCCTGACATGTAAAAGAATTTACAAATATCCCATGGAGAACATACCTTTCAGTTATCAAGAAAGATTTTTTTTTTATTTGTTTAAATCAAATTGTGTTTGCTCTTACTTTAAAATATTTGTTATATTCATATTTTAGTGCCTTTACTTTTGGAAGTTGTAACCAACTCTTGTCAGTTGTGGCTGATTGTCTCTGAGCACAACAAAAATCTAGAGTTAAACCAGCCCAAGGTCTTTTCCACCCTAACCATTTCTATAATTCTATTATTTATATATGTAGCATATGACTGTAAAGAGTCATAAGCCCCAATTTCAGTATCATTCCTAAATCCTCACCTCATCTTGTAGCAGTAGCAAAGATTCTCCAGCATATGGGGATTTGAAGATTGATGCAGTGCAGAAGCCACGCTGCCTCTTGTTAGAAGGTCCAGCCACAGCTATTTTGCTGTTCCCTCAAAGAGTATTCTCTGCTTGCAGGAGCTGTGAAGAACCAGCAGGCTCTTGGTACCCCTGCAGGCAATTATCTAAAGTTATAGCATCATTTTATTTGTATTCTGCTGAGAACAGACTCTTTACTGAGCTGTGTAATGCACAATTGTAATAAGTATTACTGCAATTAATTATTTTCAAAACACCTTCTGGCATCAAAACATCTTCTGGCTGCTTCACAAATATTAGCTGATTCTTTCAATCTGCAGTGAGAAATATGAATGAATATTGTAACCTGTATTTGCAGAGGTACTAACATAAGGAATATAAAAGCCAAAAAGGAAATCCCTTCTTTCCTAAAATCAATGTGAAATTGTGGCTATGCATCAAAGTCTTTCTGGCCTCTCTATGTAAATGTCCCACCAAGAATTAATGATAGGCATTTTCAGATATTTGTTCATATCCAGTGAATCTCTGAGAAGCTGAGTCAGGGGATTCTGTGCACCCATCCCAGCTCACACCTCGCTTTTGGTAGGGGCTGGGCACCAGGGCAAATAAGTTACATAAAAATGGAAGTTGAAATCATCAGCGACCTATTATGGTACTTTTTAGATTTGTTTGGGTTCTGGGTTTGGTTTTTTATTTTTAATTTTACTTCATCTTCTGTCCTCCATGTCTTCTCCAAGAAAACAGTCGTCTGAAAAGAAATGAAATAACAGCAAAAATACATATGTGAAAGAAGTCTTTTGCGGGTCTCTCGAAGTTGAAATTAAACAAAGTTTGCAAGAGTCTCAGGTCCTCTTTTTATCTGCACATAGCATAGTAATGGCTTCAGGAAGTATACTTCAGTCTAAAACACGGAATTAAGATCTGGTTGTGATTAAGGGTATTTTCTTTTATCATTTTTCCTAAAGAAAAAGGAAAATCTCTCTCACTTTACAGTTCAGCTGTCCAATTGATACTGCAAGGGATTCTCATACAGGAAAACTCCAGTCATATATTAAAGAGAAAATTTGTCTTATTGTTTCATATATCTTATAGTACAAGTAGAGTTATTTATTATTAAACAGTGAGTGTAAACTGGAGGTATGTTACAGTTGATAGAATGGCAGATGATGCAACAATAGCAAGAAAGATGTTTTTTCTCTGGATGAGATGGAGAATGTCATGTATATATGAATATGCAATACAAAAGGCAGTTATATTTTTATATTTATGCAGTATTACCTTTCTGTTACTTTACTGGTTCTCTTTCCATTGTGATAGTTCATTAATTTTAATCTTTTTTTTTTCTATTTGTTTGGGTTTTCCTCTGTTTTTAAACTATATTTTGACATGCGGCATCTCTAAATAGCTAACAAAAACAACAAACAACTTTTCTATGTATGGAGCCAAAATTCTACCTCACCTATAATTACAGTAATTAGTGGACTAATAAAACCATAGTGGCTTTGAACCTTGATATTGAAATTATTTTGTAGTTGCAGATTTCATCTTCCCAGCAGAGGGAGATTTTGATCCTTTTTGGAAGTTGAGTTTTCCCATCAGACTGCTTAGTTCAAATATTGTTTTGAATATTCCATGAGAACTGGAACTTCTGCCAAGACCACAATTGTTGGTCCTTAATGTGCTCTTTAATGGTCTCTTATTTATTTAATTGACTATGCCAGTTAGCTGTAGAAGTCATATACCCATGCATTTTTCTTAATTTCTGTTATCCTGAGTCTCAGATTTGCTCAATGTTTGTCTGAAAAAATATGCATATAGAATTAATTTTAAAGTCATTCATTCTTTAGAGATCCTATTTATTTATTTCTGTAAGCCAGTGGAGGAAGGCCAGCTATCTGGATTGGAATTCAATTCTTCTAATGAAGTGTGTGTCAAAAACTGGAGAGATTCCTTCCTAAATTAGGAGGACACCTTCATTGTGGCGTTTTTAGGGCAGTCAGGGAAAGAAAGTGTGTGTGTAAGAATAAACACACCTGGTGATCATCCACAGCCACACCAGCAGGAAAACTAATAAAACCTTATTAAATTTATGACGTTATGTGTGATGCATTTTGGGTTGTTGGAAATCACAAATGCTTTAGTCATTTTAGGTATAGGAGATACATTCTTTTAGAGTTTTCTTCCCCTCTTTTGACTTGCTTTACTCTGGAATTTTGTCCTCTGTGAAGAAGTTTTGAGGAACCATGCAGAAGAAAAGCAATTTACCCTCTTTATATTCTCATTACAGTAGGCATATGTGGATTTCTTTTGCTGTATTTTTTCTTTTTCATATATGTATATGGGTGTATGGGACTATAAAAACTGAATTATGCTGTTTATATGCAAAAAAAAGCACTTAAATATATAAGAAAATGTGTTACACATGTAGCTTGAATTTGGCACTCTATTGTACAACTTTTGCATGTACAATATATTCTGTAAGATCTTCAATTTATCTGTTTGATGGATAAATATAGGAAAAGAATGACCATATTAGTTGATAGATATGTAAGTCTCATTTCCTTTTAAAAGAAGACTTTCACAATTTACTTCCACCTGTCAGCAGTTATAGATTGTGTTTGGCACCACACATCTATATGACTCATACCAGACTATATTTAGGATACTGAAGAAAACAGAGGTTATGATACTGTTGGAAATATATTCACTGGAAACCAACATCCACTAGTTTTATTGCTTTTTAGTCAAGTAGTTTTAGTTAAATCATCCACTCTGTAGCTCTTTTACTTATTTCATAACCACAATTGAAACTATGTTCTTTAATGTTCACCATCCATAATACCTGATCATCTGAAAACCACTAATAAATTATTTCTGTAAAAAACCTTTTTACAAGGAGTATGGAAGTTACATTTGGAGAATAAAGCTCTGAGTTTCAGTCCTAGAAAGAGGTGTAGTCTATGGGCTTTCAAAGTGTTTACCTTGGATGCTAAAATTTCAGATAGCTTCATCTTTTTCCTGCACTAATTTAGAGAATATTGCCTGATTTTTTTCTACACCTTTTCAAGTGTGTGACCTGGTTCCAATCAGCTGTTTCGGCTGCTCATTGTAAAAATTAGGGGATTTTAAGGTAAGAACATGTGAGGCTGAATAGCTGGGAAATGCATAAAGTTAGCAGCAGTCAGAGAAGTGAAAGCAAACAAGGACAAAAGCAGAATGAACCTTGCAATTATAACTCAGTCTTCAATCCTACCTTCCACTTCACAGGCCCTTTTCCTTCCCAAAATGTTATCAACTGTCAGAGCACATAATCTCGGGGTTGGATTTTCAAAAGCAATGAAACAGGACAGGATTGCAGAGGGTCGGGTAGGGCAGGGTGTGTTGTCAGCTCTCTGCCAACACCAGGAGGCTGCTGAATCCCTGCAATTTCTGTCCTGCTCTGTATCCTGGAGGGCCTACACTGCCGACATGGATCGGCTGTCCGTTCATGCCCGCCTGGTTTGGAGCGAGGTTAGAGCAGATGTACAGAGTTTGCTTTGAATGTGGAACACGTTTGGCGCAGATAGAGCATTCACTGAATTTAAGAGCTGCCCTGTAAAGGCTCTCTAATGTGATTTTCAGAGGCTTGTAACTCAATGAAACCTTAATGAATACCCTTGGATGGAAGCAATATAAAACCCCTTAGATTCCGAGGACCAGTGCCAAAGTATTGTTAAAGGATTTTAGAGGGAGAATGTAAAACTGGCAAAACATATTTCTCTTTCTCCCCATTTTCACTAATCCCTTCTTCTGAAATGATGTGATTTTCTTTAGAAGAAGCTTCATTTAAAGTGATTAAAAGTCCAAGGTAGAGAGATAATACACAAATTTCCAGTGCAAAAGGTTAATGTTAGCCTTTTTTATTTCTTTGTTGAGCCATTTTGTGTCTTTCTGGCATATCAATTATATGTTATATTACTACAGATATGTTTATGTCAGGCTCTCTACTTTCAGGTTACAGAACATTTTTACAGTCTTTAAACTAGGTAGTATTTTGTGCTATATTTTTTAAATCTTTTTTGCTTCAGTGAGACTTTAAGCTAAGATTTTTTTCTGCTTTAGAAGTACTGTTAGCAATCGTCTTTATAATAATAAAAATGTCAATGGCATTAAGTTCTGACACACATCTGAAGCCAGCCTTTGCAGAAGATTATGTGTGTCATTTTCAAAATAGTTTCATAAGGTGCTCTCTGAAGTTGCCATTGTGGTTTTCAACAGGGCATCAGTAAAGCTTAATGTTGTACCCTTGTTTAGAGAGGAGGACACTTTATAATGAAAATGGCTCAAATCCCTTTATATGTTGTGTATGCAAACATTTTCTATTAAGTCCTTCCTAATTTGGATTCACTTAGCACATCACAGGCAAAAGGAGTTATTTCAAGATACTTATTGCTTCACGTGGCTCATCTAAGATGGTCAATTCTTGTGCTTGTTGTTGCTTTATAAAACACTGATAGTGCAGTAACCTTTAGAAATGCACCCCTTTGTTGCAGAGCATAGTATAAATTAGGGTTCTTACAGTTTCATATTTTAATAGTATTCATTTCTTATTTCTTTTGTCCTTGGAAAATCATAGCAACCTCCAAATCCTATGTTGTGGAAATGTATTCTTTAGGGTATGCCTTTTTTTGTGGAAGCCTCAAGTGTGTAGGTTGAAGATTCAGTTAGTCTTTCTGTTCCATTTTCTCAGATGTTCAAAGTTGTTTCTCTACCACAGCTCAGTTTGTTTCAAAACAAAATTAATTAGCATTAATCAATCCACAAAAATAAGCCTAAAGGCTACATTTGTAGATAATATATTCATTCTGTTGGATGTTTCCACTTTTATTTCTCTGATTTCTTGTACTGACCTCAAGTGTTTTGTGCCTTTTTCTCCCAAAACCCTCATTTATGACTTTTTCATCTGTAAAAACAATGAGTTCTGTCCTACTTAACTAACACATAGCTGATAATATAGCACTGATTCAGCAGTGCAGTGATTTTGGGGATATTCAGAAGAAACAGAAGAATGTATCTCCCATAAAATAGCTTTGTGTTTCTTTTATATTCAAGCATTACAATTCCTTATCTCAAAACATCACATTTCAAATTCTGAGTTGACTTTGTACTTTTGCCAGCCAAAGAGCTAAGATAACTGAATTTGGTTTGCACATCAGTTGTCATGGCTGGCTGCAATAGGCCCCCGAACCTGCATAGGTTTAACTTTAGAGAGGAAGAGGTTACATTTTTCTCATAAAGCCTTCATAACTTTATTCAGCTGTGAATGACATGTGAAATACAGTCAGACCTGTATGGTCTGTTGCAGAAATCATGCAAACTTGCTTTCTAAAAAGTGAAGATCTAATCCTTTTTCTTCACCAGTGAATAGAAGGTCAGCTCACAGCAAATAAAGTTTCTGAAAGACAGAGGCAAATCCAATATCGTTAGACTGTGCTCAGTAATTCCCACAGCTGATGGGATAAGACTGTGAGGTTTAACAGTGCCAGCCATGCCAATTATTTCATCTTTGCCAATGATACTATACATAATTTTTCAAATTATTTTAACCATCTTGCACATGAATTTACATGTTTTTAAGTAGGTATCCATTTTTGGATCAGAAAGGGATGTTATAAAATGTAGTTAGATTAGA
>JAWWLZ010000001.1:109434511-109446777 GCA_035041345.1 Poliocrania exsul | reverse complement strand
ATGGTCTGTTGCAGAAATCATGCAAACTTGCTTTCTAAAAAGTGAAGATCTAATCCTTTTTCTTCACCAGTGAATAGGAGGTCAGCTCACAGCAAATGAAGTTTCTGAAAGACAGAGGCAAATCCAATTTTATGATCACCACTTTTCTCTCTCAAAACCGTGCCCCCATATCGTTAGACTGTGCTCAGTAATTCCCACAGCTGATGGAATAAGACTGTGAGGTTTAACATTGCCAGCCATGCCAATTATTTCAGCTTTGCCAATGATACTATACATAATTTTTCAAATTATTTTAACCATCTTGGACATGAATTTACATGTTTTTAAGTAGGTATCCATTTTTGGATCAGAAAGGGATGTTATAAAATGTAGTTAGATTAGAATGATATTGAGTTGATTTGCTGTAAGTCACAGTAACCTATTTCACCATAGTTCTGACAGTTTACATAGTCTAAAGGTCTGTTCTGTTCTTTAGAAAAGGGGACCAGAAAAACAACCTCTAAGTCATGTAAATTTGTGTTAATAAGTATTTATTGTTATTTAGGTCGAGGCCCATGAATCACAGCTAATGGTGTCTTTGTGATGTGAGCTGCACTACAGTGTGTGGGAAAGGGCTTTGGACACAAAATGTGGTCTTATATTATTCAGAATGTTCATTGAAAGCATGGTTATATTCAAGGAAAATCGTGATGTTGTAAAATGTATTTCTGTTAGTCTGTGAACTATTCCAGAAAACAAATCACAGACTCTTTAACATAACATTTACATGCTATTATATGGTATTCAGTGGTAACACTGCTCTGTGAAACAGGAGGCACAAGGCAGACTTCAGACTGGTATGTCAGAGCTTAAGCCACCGTGGGCTGTTGGCTTTGTCTGCTCTGCCATCCCTCACAACTGTACTGACTGCTGTCCCTGCTGAGTCTGCACAGCTCAGATATCCTTGTATGACCCAAGAGCAACATTTGTGCCAGAAAAAAAACACCTGTATTGTATGGTTTGTCAAAAAAAATCCTACAAAAGGTGTAAAATCTGAAAGAAAAAAAAGCCTGATTTGCTGTTTTTAGAAAGATAATCAATTCTTAAACCTTTAGATAGGAATTAACACTTGTTTCTGATCCTTCTAGCACTTTGGAGGGATTGTCCCGAAAAGATGTATTCACAATTGTACATGAAGTAGATTTCATGAGCTCTCACATTATGTTAACTACATGATCAGTATATTCACACAGCCGTGTTACTGTTTAGAGATACTGTATCTCACTGTCTTTTCTCATATTCAGGCTCTAACTTGCCAGAGATTTTCAATTTATTTTTTTTCTGAATGAGAATATGACTAACAGATGTTTGGTTTTGGCTCCATTTCTACATTCTTTGAAAGCTGGAGAATTAAATTGCTGACATTCAGACAACACTAATTCACATATCCAGGGAGCCTAATTTGCCATCCCAGAGATTCTGATTCCTGGTGTTCATGGGTTTAAAAACCATTTCAGTGGCACAATATAAGAATAGGCTGGGGAGTTTCAATAGTATGCTCCTGCTAAACATAATCACATTTTATAAACATCTGCGTCATTACTGGCGTGATTCATCTCTAAGCTGTATACAGCTGTGTTTGCAGTTTCAATTAACAGTCCTCTAATTTCATATCCATCTCATGTTGCTAATTTAGTTAATTTATTCATAATTAAGAGTATTCTATTTTCTAGGAAGGTTTGTGGAGCTTAGTGTATTATAAAATATTTTTTTAAAAAACCCTAAAGCTGAGGCATTTTGACTCTTACAATAGTCACATCAGAAAAAGAATGTCATTATTGTACCTAGAGAGGAAGACAAGATATAAGAGACATTTTTTCTTTTTTCACTGTGGAATGAGAAACCTTTGGAACATTATGGCTTTGTGTTTGAAAGAAAATGACAGTATGGATGTGCTCTTTTCTCTTTTTTTGGCTTTCTCTCTTTTGCCTAAAATCTAATGTAATTCTATAATTTAGACTGATAAGCTGGTTTTAATATGTAAGAAAAAATGATAACACTAAAAAGGGTCTTACAAGAGCAGAGGTGTGTGTGAGATGAATCATCCTATCTCTGACATTTTTGTCCTCTAACATATCTATCTTAGAGTAAAATGTATTTGAAAGGACCTATGTGATTAGAAACTGTGAGATAACTTCGAAAAATTAATCTTGAGGCATATTCAGGTGGAAGATAATAGTTGGACTTGATGATCCTCATGGATCCCTTCCAACTCAGAATATTCTGTGAAACCTTTGGAATCAGGACTGTCTTAGTATCTATGAAAACAAATGTTTGCTTTGTTTAAAAAATATGCTTTGTGTATCAGTACAAGAATATTGTGTGCAAAACAGAAATCTTAGAAACAAACTTTCCTGCAGTTGTCCACAATCTAATGATGTTCTGCCGTTTTACAAGAACTGGTTACAATTCTCCAGTATTTTGCAAATACAGAAATTCTGTATTCTCCATTACCTTCCTAAGTTCTACAAGGATATGCATTCTAGAAAGTGGCTACAATATTTAGGAGTTGTATGTATAAATGGTTCTTCTTAAAAAAAAATAGAAAAGAAGAAAACTCTCATCTTTAGCTGGAAGAGTATTTTGATATACTTGTGTGTTAGTGACCAGGAAAGCAGAACAATGGAAGTTCAGCATCCCTTTCTGGAAAAGAAGAGAGGGAGAAATACGGGACAGTCTTCCTTCTTTTTAAAAAGCAGTTGTTTGAGATAAATATTATCCTGGGTATTGCTATAATTTGAGGTAAACAGAGGGCTCTATAAGTTGTACAGAAAATGTTGAAATAGTGTGATCAATATGTCTCAAGCAGAGCTGCAGGTTTTTAATGACAGCTGCTGAATCCCTTATAGCTGAAAATCACAGTTGTCTGCTGCTTTTTCCTTTAATCTTCCCCTGCCTACAGTCTCCTTGATGCTCTTTTAAGTTTCTCTCATTACTCTTTTTTCTCCTTGAAGCTTCCTTTCTTCCTCTTCATATAAGGTTCTCCTTGCCTATCATGCCATTGACAATCATGCCACTATTTATTAAAAAAAGGCTAGGAAGAAAATCATTAACCAAACAAATAGAGAACACAGCTAGAAAATTATAAAAGGCTAGGAAGAAAATCATTAAACAAACAAATAGAGAACACAGCTAGAAAATTATAATCTAAAATGAGAAGAAAAGAAAGGGATGGAGAGAAGAAAAGTGCAATGTAAGGTGAGGGAGGTTTTTAGTCATGGCAGTTATAAGAATCACCCCCTTTTCTTTTCCCAAGAAATCTCTTAAGATCAGAGTTAGTGAAAGACACAGCCATGGTCTGAGCAGACCTCTAAAGCTCTTCAAAGCAGACCATCTCATAATTTTATTTTCTTTTACTTTTCAAATGTTAATGCTGGAATGTAATATTTTGCTGATACTAAAAGTTTGAACCATTTCAACATTTTTGCTGCTTAATCTGTATTTAGGAAATAGAATGACAATTCCTTGTTGTACAAATACCAGGCTGCACCACCTTTATTTTTTACTATAATGATGATCAGGGTTAAACAAGGTTATAGAAATTTAACAGGGTCCTGTTTCACTGCAAGCTCAAGGCAAAAGAGATTGATTCAAGTGCCTACAGAAAGATAGATTTACACAGGTTGTTCAAGCTTCAAGCTTCTAAGCATTTTAACACCTTTTGTTATTTGTTTACATTCTCCAGATTTTACTATGCAAGAAGGGAAACACAGTCATTTTCTGTAAACAAAAAAAAAGTTAATGCTTTCTTTTTCCTCCAAGGAGGGATGGATCTTCAAAAGGGAGGACATAGACCTTTTAAATTTTATTGTATTGATATCATACTATGGAGGTTTGTTGCTTTTTTCTTTTCCCTTTTCTTACTTTTCATAAAATCATCAGGCAATTTTGCCGCTTTCTTCAGATGCTAAGATGCTGTGGAAGTCTGTAAACCTGTGTGAATTTGTATTTTAAAGAGAATTGCACACTGTTTGCCTATTTATCCAGAGGCATGTCTGTGCCACAAGTTGGAAACAAATATCCAAATCTTGAATCATCTTCCTGCTTAAATTAAGCTTTTCAGATAAAGGTTTTGGGTTTCAGTTCTGAACCTTCAATTTCATGACATTAGACACAGGATTCCCATCCATGTTTCTCCCAAAAAAAGGATTTAACACATGCAGTATTACAAAATAAATGTGGTCAATTTTTATTTTCTGCATAGTTTTGCTGACAAAGAAAATAAGTACTTGTCATGAAAATATTGGTACATTTTTGAGTGTTTCAGCTTTGTGTCTTTAATATCAGAGGATAATTTTATTTGTTGTATACTCTCAGAACTTCTGAAGGACTTGCCTATGTAGTGGTGATGTGGATGGGATATGAGTACTTCATTAGTGTGTTCACAGGTGCTGCCACTTACAGAGTTGAGCTCCCAGTCAGTTCTGAATGCCCCCTTGGTTTAGTTGTCATTTGTTCTGCTACAGCATATGCCTGTTTTAATAAAGGAATCAGTGTCATTTGCAATAAATATTAGTCTTGAACTGTAGTTCAGTTAATACTCTCTTTTTTCCGCCCTCACAAAGAGTAATTCTTCAAAGACTGCTCTCTGATCCTAAGTAATGCACTAACAGACCTCACAGCTATCTGGACATCTCTTTCTTTGGATCAGCCAATACCTAAAATATTTATGTTAAATATGTTAAATGTTTACTTGCTATGTAAAAGAAAGGTGATTTTGAGTCACTCACCTGGGAAAATTGATCTGCATTTAATTGACCAATAAGACAGACCAGCCAAGATTAAAAATCAATCAGTAGAACATCAAGAAAGGAAGTGGGATCATTTAGGCCACCAAAAGATCAGACATATTCCATTTATGAGAAGGTAATTTTCCCCTCTGATAGGATGCCCACATCTGCTCCTGGATGTCAGTGCAAGTGCTGTATGCCTTACCTGTGCTGGTCCTGCTTACTTCAGTGGAAGTCACTTACAAAGTCAGTAGGATTTAGCTGCCTATTTCCTGGTCATGTCAATCTGTTACCCTTCACTTGTGGAAAATGTTCAAAGGTTCTTGTTCTGTTACGCTACATGATAAAATCTGTGCAGATTTGAAAACCTAGATTTGTTTCTGAGGGGTTTTTATATGCTGTCCTCCCACTCTGAGGACTGTATAAATCCCATTAAAGCAGCAGCCTCTCAAACTACTTCAGCAGGTCTTGGTTAAGGTTTTGTTTTGGTTTGGGTTTTTTTTAATATTCAGATGCATAGGCAAACTTTTAGAATTTTAATTATATCTGCATCTGATGAGCTGCAGAAATGTAAAAGGGGTTTGGGTGAGATTTAATTTTAGATAGTAGCTTAATTAACTGCATTTGTAAAAACCACTGCTGCTTTAATTAAATTTCTCTACGTTAATTTAGTTATTTAATTGAAAATTTATTGGGATAGTCCTTACAATTTATAACTCTTTCTGTATGAGGATCTTAAAGGACAGCTCATAATAATAATTAAAAATAAAATCCAAACTGTATTTAAGTTTTTGCTATATTTCTTCTGGCTTTCAATCTATAAATGGTGACTGAAGAAGTATTCTTCTCTTCTCATGTGTGTTGGGGTTGAGTTGGTTTTATCCCACATCAGCTGTTGTCCCTTTTTCAATGTCATGTCAACACTGGCTTGTACTACTGCAAAAGTATCACTTGCAAGACTTTTCAGGTGTTGGAGTGGGTTGTGGTGCACAAGGAAAGCTGTTTGAGTTCTAGGTCTCTAAGATTCTGTGCTGTCAGAGGTACAAGAAATAGGGGAGCAGGTCCAGTAAGGGGAGCAGGAGCCAGAAACACTTTGATCCTTTTGTAGCCTTTCATAGGCTACAATGTAATGTGGAGGGCCAAGGGGAGGCTGCAGCACTGCATGTCCTTAAAGGAGGGTATGCAGCTATTGAAATGAAACCCTGTACTGTGTGTCCGTCTTGTCTCATGACATCATGAGGAAAGGTTGATGATTTCTTTTCACAATCAGGCTGCAGCTACCTGAAGCAGAAATACATAATATATATGTTCTAATAAACATCATATACAAATTAGAAACATCATGTACAAATTAGAATTACTTTAAACTTGTGTTCCATTTCTGAACCTATACCAACGATCACAATCTTCCAGTGACAGCACTCAGAATTTCAATAATAAATGCTTTCCTTTACTTGAAATTATTTCCACTGCCCTACATTTCCCTTACAACTCAAAAATTAATTCTATTGATACATTGCCAGAGAATTTGTTCATAACAATTTTCTTTTCCTTCCCGACACCTATTGCATGCATCAGTTGTATAAATGGTGACTTCATGTCTTTTTAGTGCAGCTGGACATTTTCATTTACCCTTTTCATCTGAGCATCATTCATTAGAGTTCCTTCACATTTTTGTCTGCAGTGCATGGTTTCTACAGAATGCTGTGATCTATACAACTAAATAGAGGAAGACATGTCCTTCCAGTGTCATATCTGTCTAGTTATATATTTGAGACAGAGCATACGATCCTATTTGCTTGCCTTACATGAGGTACCTTTCTATCTTAGTTTATTCCATACTCCTTTTTTGTGGTACAGCAGATTGTTTGAAGTGGAATTTGACTTCTATGTATTCTTAAATTGTTCAGTGAAATAAACAGTAAGACTGTAAATTCCCATGAAGTCACAGTGTAATACGTAAATCAGAAAGTTGAGTAGAACATTAGGTTTATGAACTCATGAGCCGTTTTTCCCAGTGGTAGGAAGTGTTTCTAAATGAACCAAAATAATTTGTTCAAAAGAAAGTCTGAAATAATGGCCAACATCATTATGATCTCAACATACTTGGCCAACTTGGAAGATGGGTGGTGCTGCTCCTGGGACAGTTGCTGTAGTTTCAGTGTCTTTGATAGCTGATGTAATGTCTGCAGACTGTTGGAGCTATAAAATTGCAAATCCAGAAACTGGTGATGATAGTACTACTTCTTGAAACTCTATGCACTTATTTTAAGGGCTATTTGCTCAACAAAGAGTTCACATTAAAATATTTTTTATTACTTGATTGGTATAGGATGTCCAGATACCGTAATAGTGTCTTCTGTGATCATATTCCAAGAAACTACATTTCTTCTATACCATCCTATAAAGAATGTGTATCCTAAGTAATTTTGTAGTTACCTATGGTTAATTATTGTAATAAACCCCATCCTGTACCTCTTTTAGAAGTGTTTTGCTTAATGGCCTCCATGGCCAAGTACATTTCAGCCACAGCAGTTCTTGAGCACAAAGTGAGTTGCCCAGTTCAACATTTGTTAAACTTCAATGTTGACATACTATTGAATATCAGGAAAGTCAGGATTTAAAAGAGGCACCAAATCTAGAGAGTATTCTATAGCCTTGAAGCATGGCTGAAGTCAAAGAACCTTGCCTTTCCACCAAGTCTGAACCAGGTGTTCAGTTACGATTAATTGTGATGTGTATTTTTCTTTGCCTTTAAAATAATAAATAATATTCAAGTCTGATTACTCAGTAATGTGCCTTGGGTTTACAAATTTGTACAACCTAATACTGATTTACAAAATGTGGTCTGATCTTTTCTCTGTGCTTCCTGATACTCCATTCAATATTATAACTGTTCAACTAGCCATTTGCCTGAATATTCACTCTCTCATTCTTTAGTTCTAAGATCACAGTCTGACTGCAGACTTCATGAGATCTTATGATGAGAAGTCTTTGGTATACCAAGAACAAGTTCAGAGTGTTGGAAATACATATTTTAGAACATGACTCCTTTGTTCCTAATATTCCCTAGTTAATATATGCTGGTAACAAAAGGAAACCTGTAAAAGGCTCATTCAATCTGCATTTATGATATAAATGGTAGAATTCTTAAAGATTACAGCAAGAACATTTTGAGTATAAACACTTTAGCATACTCTAATATGAATCTATTAGGGAAGAAATGTTAGCTGGCAGTTTAGGAGTTGGTGAATGGTTTCCCAATTAATAAGAAAATCCAACTTCTGTTGTTAAACAATTTCAAGAGCTCGTAAAAATGACAGAAAACTGGCAGGC
Organism: Poliocrania exsul; assembly: GCA_035041345.1. Taxonomy (NCBI): domain Eukaryota; kingdom Metazoa; phylum Chordata; class Aves; order Passeriformes; family Thamnophilidae; genus Poliocrania; species Poliocrania exsul. The sequence goes on along the minus strand of JAWWLZ010000001.1, from coordinate 109,438,672 downwards.
AAAATGGTTTTGGTGATGTAGGAGTTGAGATTAATAATGCCTTTTCTCAAGGGAACAATGTTTCAACAAGTCCAAGGTTTCATTTAAAATTTCTAAGACTAGGGGAAAAATAGTTATATTAAAATTACATCTTTTTTCAGCCTAACTTAACTTTGAAGGTACTCCTCACATTTCCAGTGTTATTGATTCTGTTTTGAACCATAATGCAGTCACAAATGGACAGTTGTAACTCCGGATATACCTCCCTTCTGTGGCTTTAGTGGATGTAGTCATGACTGTACTGTAAAAATGCATAGTCAGTGATGCTCAACCTGTGACTGGAACAGAGCCAGGAGAAAATGTTGGTCCTGAAGCAAATCAGTTCTCTGGAAGTGAATTTCTTTGTGCCTCCTTAACTCAGTGTTTTAAACCTTGTGCAGTGGGATGTTAAACACAAAAAATACCCTTGACTGCTTTAAAAAGGTGGTATTCCAGTCTTTATATTCCAGAAGTCCTTCAGAGGTCTTCATGCAGTTCAGATTTTTCCTAGCTGGAAAATGACTTGACAAGAATGATGTGGAGTTTCTGGTATTCTTATTGACAGAAATGCAGCTAAACTTTAATGTATCTCTTGTTCACCAATATTCTGTACTTTTTTTTATATTACTCTGTGCTTAAAGGGACCTTTTTTTTTTTTTTTTGCAAAGTTTCCTAAGTATAGTCAGAAAAATCAATATTCTGGGATGATTTTGGAGGAAAAGAGATTGTTCTATGTGTATACTTCTTCACACATGTTTATGCACACATATCAAAATGGATTTTCTGACAACATGGGAAGCAAAACTATGTTTGAGAGCTGACAGGCAGGTATATAGTTCATTCTTGCAGTACTAGGCTATCATGACAGACACAAAGGTGGTTGGCTGGGAAAATAACCTGTCAAATGAATTTAAATCCAACAAGTACCTTTGTACAGACTTTGAAGGTTTTACCAGTTTCATGTAAAGTATTTCAGATTGCCACAAAACCAAAAAAATCACAAGTTGCCTGATTTTTATTTCTAAGCAATAAAGAAACCAGGACAGGTGTTTTTTGTTTGAACAGAAAAGTGAACAGTGGATAGAAAAGTAAATTTTTTAAGAAGCCTTACCCATAAGTTGCTGTCACAACAGGGTTTCTAATAAATTTTTTCAGCTTTTCTTTTGGCCACACTTTAAAGAAGATGGGGGCAACCTTGCTAAGAGACAGTGCAGGCAGGGCATTTTAGAAATCTGGAGGCTATAGAATCACAGAAATCATATTTGGGGTCAGAAGGTCATCTTCTCCAACGCCTCTGCAATAATCAGGGACATCTTCCACTAGATCAGTTTACTCAGAGCCCCATCCAACATGACCTTAAATGTTTCCAGTCATGAGCAGATGACTGCTAGGTAAGAAAGGAAGAAAACACAGAAAGCAGAACAAGAAAAAGTAGAACACTTAAACTCTGAAGAATAACAAAACATGCAGGATGTGAGAGTATAAAGGAAAAAGCAGGAGCCCAAGAGAAGCTAATAGGAAACTGGCAGTGGTGAGGAGGAGGAGCAAAATGGGAGGTGAGGAAGCTTCTTGTTGGCATTGGAAGTGGGAGTCACAACAGAAAGGATTTGCCTCCTTGTTAAATATTACATGCATTGCTTTTCAAATTTACGTTTCAAAAGGAACCAAACTATAATTAAATCAGTACGTTTTGCTCATGTGAGCCTATAAAGTTGTATTTTTCCCTTGTTATTGTATTGTTCTCTTATTTGATGAACATTAACAGTACAAGGTCTGTATTCCTGGTTTCTCAGCTGTTGAGTTTTTTCTCTCTTTTCCTCCCTGATTGTCATGATTGTTTTCCCTTGTACAAGACAGATGCTAAATAATAAGACAGTGTAACGGTATAGGCAGCTGAACTAGAAACACACTGATGGAGTGTATTTCCTTGGGGAAATGTCACAGAATGGTCTACAAGGACATGAATTTCAAAATCAAATGCGACCTATTTCACTGTGGACTTTTTTTCCTAGAATACACGTAGGCTTGGAAATTCAAGTTTTTTCAGTCTCACTGCACCCTGGTCAGTTCAACAACTCTTCTACTGGTTTCTCAAGCTGTAGTTTGGAAAGTTGCTTTGGGATTTGTATCTGCCTTACAGCCTCATGTCTGCTACTGCTGGCAACTCTAGAGGATAAAAATTACCCAGTCAAAAGCAATTACAGATCATCAGAGTGGAATTTGGCTTCTGCAGCCTGAAAGCAGTCACGGACATAGAACTGTAGGCCAGCGTTGCTATTGCAGCAGTTTGTAATCAAAGCACTTGTTTGTTCAGAGGAATCTTACTGTACAGGGGAGCTACTGACTGAATAGACTGTCCAAATAATGCCTTCTGTCTTAGGTCTGCCTGAGTAAGAGTTTTGATATTTTCCTGACACTGTGGGACAAGATTATGGAGGCTGCAAAAAGACCATCAGGGCAGAAGAGACATGAAGGATATAATAGGATCTGCAGAGAGTGAGTTCCAATGAGAGAAAGAGAAGGGAAAAGGAAAAACCCTCCTACAGAGAGATTTTACTTTTTTTAACAGATAATTTTAAATAGGTATAACAAAATCAAATTATGTAACTAAATTTTATTAATAGACAAAGGAAATAAATAAAGAAAAAAATGGACTAACAAAAATGCCAATTGTATTGTGTATGTAACAGATCCAAAATTTCACCTGCATAGTACTAAAAATAAGGACTGACATTATTGATTAAGAATGGACAGAGAATAGCTAACACACTAGGATGGAAAGGTTTCAAAGTTAAATGACTCTACATCCACCATTTTATTCCACAGGATTTTTCATTAAGTTAAGAAAGTAATAATGAACACAAAATCCCCCCGTCAAACCTCTGTATTTTCCATTGGTAAACTTCTGTTTGTAAATTATTAATTTCTAAATAAAGCTACACAAGACTCAGTGTAGCTTGAAATTTCTCTGCATATCTCATTCAAATGTATAAATTCATTGTAGCAAATAGTATATTGAACAAGCATGATTTCATTTGCTTTTTACAGAGGATCTCATTATTTTTATTTGACATAACTTGTCAAAAAGCTTACATAAATTTACTTCTGTCTTCAGATTCTTTAGAAATCCTAGCTATCCTGATGTATTCCAGTGGGTTGACAGGTGCCCCCTAAAGCTGCTCTGTCCCTTCCCTACTCAGCTGGCAAGGGAAGAGAAAATGCAGTGGGTATTATAATGGCTCATGGGTCAAGGTAAACACAAGGAGAGATCACTCCATCTTCTGTGAGAACCTGCCAGAAGCTTCCCCCATGTCTGAGAGAGCCAATGCCATGAGAGATCTGCCCCCATCATATATGGATAGTGCTGTTTTGGGTGGGGTTTTCATTTTCTGTAAACTCTGAAAATAAATATCAATCTCAGCAATGTTGATGAAATTTTATATAAAAATATGTCACTTGATCTTGTAGCATTAAAGCAAATAGAAGCTTCTTTGTCAGTTTTACAAATGGAATCAAGTCCATCCTTGTTTCTTAAATCGTACACATGGTTTTAAGATGCACTTTGACTGCTTTTTAAAGTCATTTTATAGAAAAAATGAGGGCTGTTCATGTAGATCATTCTTAAGTTTTACAAGTTATGAGGATGGGTTGTTTTTTGTCTTAGAGTCCTTTCTTGAGCAAGTCCTTCATAGTCTTTCATAAAAAGGGTTTTTTTCATGAGAATGCTAATTTCTTTCCTTTATTTGCCTAGTTTGAAGGCCACATGTCAGATTGTCACTGTGATAACAATAGGTTGCAAGTTAGACATTCAGAAAGGGTTCTGACTTAGTACATTAAAGTTTTGGAACTGCCAATTAAACTGCCTGTCACTGTATTATATGGTGCAGCTACACAGATTCTGCAAATTCCCAGTTTGAGGCTGGCTTCAGACTGTGTTGGAAATCATGCCTTTGCTTCTCTCTTATTCCTTATTTCACAAACTTGAATTGCACTCCCCTTCAGGGGCACTTCATCTCACGTTCTCCATCTTTCTTTCTGTCTTAATTCTCCAAGATCTCTTCTATCCTTAGAATTTCCCATTTCTCTGCTCTTAGATGAGTAATAAGGCTAGCCTAAACAAAAATAAATTATTTACTCGGGGGA
>JAWWLZ010000001.1:109399974-109434488 GCA_035041345.1 Poliocrania exsul | reverse complement strand
AGCTGTTAAAATAGAGTGGCAAATTTAAGAGAGGTTTTTATGGCATTCGATAATAAACAACTAAAGCATTTTTCAAAATCAGTTCTATTTTCTGGAGGTGAAAGGTTATTTTTTAATGCATGAGTTTGTTGCATTCATCTTTGAACTGATGTACACAAAAGGTATGTTTAATGTTTGCACCAATATGAAGTCTTTGAAATTGCAGTAGTTGGTGCAGACCAGTCACAGTTTTCCTAGAAACACAAAATATCTTGGCTTTAATTCCACCCCCTCCTGCAGGGCTGCAGTTTGGAGCTTTCTCCGTGGGAAAGAAGGGGCCTCCCTCTCTGCTCAAGGGAGGATCTGAATCTATGAAATGGATAGATCTGGGGCTTGAGCAAAGCCGTTCTCAGAGATCTTAGCTTTGTCTGAGACCTTTACAGACTGACTGGGGTAAATATGGTATTCAGCTTTGCAAAGAGAGGGCTAATGAACACAGATTTAAGATGAAAACAGCATGTAATGTCACTGGAATTACTTGAATAAAATCTATGGCACTTCCCAAGTGCACTATATGATAATGGGGTTTCTTGAACACACATGAGCAATGGTTTTCTTTAATGCATGCATTCTCTGTGATCCTTCATGCCAGTATAGCTCTTAATCTTCACTATATGTAAAAATGTGCTATAGCACTATTTATTTATTTGTTTGTTATAAGCACCTTTTCTTCACAAATAGATGAAACTGTGGAAATCAGAGAATGTATCATCCAACTTAAATTAGAAGGAATTTTTAAAGATTGTGGTTTAGTGACTTGGGCTATATATAACTTGGGTTTTGCTTTCATGCCAATTGAATTTAACTCACAAATTAGAAAGCATAAATATATAGATTTTGCCCAGCTGCAGGATGAAGGCAGCTCTGCTCACAAGTCACATTACACTATTATAGGAGTTTTGCCATTATCTTCCATCAGCTTAGTATCAATCCTATCAGCAATTGTTTCCATTTGAACAGTTATTTGCCTAGAGTAATTTCATTATCTTTCACTGTGCTATATGCATGTCTTCCCCAGGGAGAAAAAGAGGCTTTTGTGCAAAATCAAGAGCTGTAGTGATATACAAATGAGTGTCAGATAACAAGGAGTATTAAGCACTGATCATATGGTTGCTCCCAAGCTTGAGCAGCTGCTTGGATAGAGAACATTCTGCAGAAGTCATTGAGACTGAGAGGCCACCTTCAAAAAGCTCATTGGACTGGAACAATAAACAAACGTTTGCTTAATCCCTCCTGTCAGTAATCTCATGAGATGAAGCTTTTCTTTTTATGTTGTGTCAGCATTTAATTGAGCAAGTAGTTTTAATCAACTTGAAATAGAGTATTAAACTCTTGAGATTTCCAGATGTAAGAATATGGATAGGATGACCAAACAATGTGAATAGATCACACTGGAACAGAAGAGTCCCTACTGAGATCATCTTACTGTTTCACTCTGTACAGCTAAGAAAGAAACCAAAAAGGTGATCTATTTGGGGAAGTTTTAGGACTAAGGATTGTTTGACAGTGGTCACTTGTAGCATAACTCTCAAAAAAAAAAAAAAAAAAAAAAAAAGAAAGAGGAGAGATAGAGGATTAATACAATGGGTGCTGCAAGTAGAATCCTTTTTGTGCATTATTACCCTAGAGCGTACCCCAATAAAGAATATTTTTGTCTTACCTTCCACCTTGTCCTATTCTTTTCTGTAGCCCTCTTCCTTCATGCATTCCTTCTGGAGTCTTCCCAAGATATCCTAGTCCTTGGCATGCAAACTCACTTAGGAAAATTAAGCTTCGTAAAAGTCAAATTTATACATATCTTTAGAGGATTATTCTGGGATGTATGTCTTAGTATAAGTGGAATTGTCTCAGGAGATGCATATTTCTCTTCATTTCTGATAGAGGAAGGCTTTTATCTGTCTCACCTTATGACTACTGAATTAGAACAGATAAACCTCACACAGTCTGCTGTGGATATGTTTTTGCATGGCATTACATATGTAGCAGCATACTCAGTCAAAGCATTTCTTCAGCTCTTATTTATTACCATTATTGGATAAAATTAGTAGTTTTGCTACATATGTATGAAAAATGTACTTTTACTGCATTTGGGGTAGCAACAGGGGTTTTGAAGTGTGAATTGAAATTATAAAAGTGAATGAAGATGTCCAACAACAAAATATGAAGACAACAAGAAAATGGTGGAAAAGATAGGACTGAAAATTGAACAGTAGTGGTGGGATGATAATCCCAGAGGAGTCAGAGGGTAAACTGGTGCTTTCACTATCCTCAGTCAGAGCTGAAGATGGTGAAGGAAAAAACATTGAAATCATAATCAGCTAAAAGTAGTGTTGAGTAAAGACAATTCTGACTGAAGCCTCTTTGTTTTATAAGTAACCTGTATAATATACAGGTCCAGGCTATGACATTCGTACTTGCAGTCATGAGCAGCTATTCCCAAAACTAATGCTAGTCATGGCACTAGAGGTTCACAAAGCTGGGGAGAAGGAGCAATAAAACTAATATGATGAAACATCAATGAAAGAGAGGGAATGTAACTAGAACAATAAAAGAATAATCTTCAGTGGTGATGCTCAGCCAATATAGGATTATTATAGTCATATGTTCGGGGGCAGATATAAAATAAAACATTCCTTGCATGGCATTCTACTTACAGTTCCCTAAGTCACAAAAGATTCATTTCCCTTGGCACAAAACTGGTGTATATTACCTGACCTTTCAGAAACAATTGGTATTTTCAGTGCAGCATGAATTTATTATTTTTTATTAGTTTAATGAGAGGAAAAAATGAGGAAAATCAAAATAGCCATAAAATCTTGTTAAGAGACAGTAGGACTTTACCTTAGGGACGGATTATGAAACATTAATAAGAGCATTTTCATATTAAGTACAAAAGAGAAGAATTGATTTTATATTGTTTAGAAATATTTTTAAAGTGAATAGAAAGGAGTCAGTTCTATTTCAAAGTGTAAAAACCATAATGAAGAGAAATAAGTCTACTCTAGCAGAGAAGCAAAAGAAATAAAAAAGGCCACATCGAGGTGTCATTTTTTTATGTCTTTATGTCAGAGACAATGCCTAACAGAAACACATTTATCAAACAACCATGTTAGGGTAGGAGCAGTGGATGGTTAGAGCCTAAAAAACAGGCTGTTCAGCAACAGCAGAATCATAATTAATGGTTCAGCCTTTTCATATTACAAACATATCCAAACATATACTTAGATTGAGAATAACAAAGTAGTTAGATAACACAAACTCTGTAGGAAAAATGCAGGGGAACAGTGAGGGTAGAGTCAATGTAGCCCTGCAAAACTTTTCTCTACCTCGAGATACCTGGCTGCTGTTTTAAGAACCATCACAAGAGTGGAAATGTGTTCTCATGTTACATACCTGAAATCCAAATGAACCACATTTTTCTTGAGTGATGGGAGATGTTAGTGGCCTCAAGACAGGTTTTGCAGATCAATGCCTTCTCCTACCCTGCTGCAAGTTACATTTCTATAAGCATTTGACAGGGAAAATTTAATCCCTGACACATCTTTTGTGAAGACCCTTCACTGGAGCTGATCTTTTCTATCATTTCCTGTCCCAATCCAGATGCCTTCACTCCTGCACAACAGTAACATTTTCCATTAATAGTGTCAGTAAAACCAGTAAGATTCCTTCAGAGTAAGGCTTAGTATAAATGTGACTGAAGGAATAAGGGCACCCCTTGAAACTCACCTGAGATAGAAATGGGAGAGGAAAAATAAGAAGTTTGTGCAGTAACAGAAAGCACAGAATTGATTTATGTAACATTTGACAGTTTGAAGTAGTGTATCTTACAACATTTTTTCCTTTTTTAAGTTGCTGAAACCTTTATTTATAATGGTTGAGGAATTATCTGTATATAGAACATGCATAGACCATGTGGGGATGAAGAAGGAAAGAGGGAGGAAAAGGGTGGAAGATTCTATCCAGTCACCTGTGTTTCCATTGCCTTCAGTGGAAGAGACCATCATCAGTTTAGATTTGTGGAAAATATCATTATAAGCTGCTAATGACACTTTACAATTCTGGAAACATTGTGAACTTTATGTGTGAAATAGTACATGTCTTCAGTTTTAGAAATACTTTGTATTAGGATGTATTCCATCCTCTCTCCCCTTCCAATAATCCTCAGTTTGGGTTTCCCCTAAATTTGGTACAAGAGCACTTGGAATGAGAGGTGAAAAACTGGGGTTTGTAATTCCTCTTCTGTTCCTCCCAAGGTCTGAAAAATAGGTTTCTCCTAATTTTCACTATTTCCTAAAAAATTAATGGAGAGCATATATCTCCATGTATAGGCTACTTATGTTATTTATTGTAAGTAACTAGAAAAGCACATGGCAGAATTTTTCTCATTATAACTAATGCTTATCATAGCTTATAATTCACCACCCTCAAGTGGCTTTAGCACAATTAAATAAGATCTAATAACACTGACACAGCAGAAATTATCATATTCGTAGTAGGAAAGGAAAGGACTCCTTTCGGATTTGTCCCTGTTTCCCAATTTCCTAAGGCTTCTGTTCCTCAGTTTTGATTGCAATTGTTCACTGAACCCTTTGTTGTAGGCCATCATTATTCTTGGCTCTTTGCAGTTGATCCACATGTCTCTTGGTTATGGGGCCTAGAGGTGATCACAGTATACCACCCAAAGGTCTTATGGATGATGAGTAAACCTGAAGGATAGATAAAAAGTTTTTTAAAAAAATATTGATGTAGAAACATTTCAAAGCTTATAGTATGCAGGTATGCAGGTGCCTTGATCTCAAAAGTAAGATTTGATCTCAGGGAGAATGATTTGATCTCAGCCATGCTGAGCTCCTTACTGGAAGTTTTACTTACTGTAGAGCACATTCTCTCCTCAGTTGCAGGCACCCAACTCCCGCAGACTTTGAAAATGTCAAACTGCATCAAAGTTAGATTCATTTTAAGATCAATAACCTACCAGAGGTTCAGGGTAGCCTATACATTTTAGCTTCTCTTTTCCCCAGCTTACAATACTGAACTAAGAGTATATGTAGTTTCACCTTTATGCTGAAGGCAGAAGAGAAATCATTGAATCTATAGGTCTGCACAGCCAGAGCTCCAAGGAGTATATTTTATAGGCTCTGTAGAAGATACATACAGAAGAGCTTTAAACTAGGAATGTTGCCCAGGAAAAGGAGCTGAATGAGAACTTGTGGGTGAGGATTAAAGAGCAGACCAATATGGGTGGCACTGCAGGGGGTGCCTGCTATAGGCCACCTAACCAAGCAGAACAATTAGTTGAGGCCTTTCACAGAGAAGTAGAAGCAGCCTCCATGGGGGACTGGTGTGGTTATTTGCTGGAGAGACAACACAGCAGGTCCTAAGCAATGCAGTAAGTTCCTGGATTGTACTGATGGAAACTTCCAGACATAACTGATAGGTGAGCCAGTGAAGAAGATGCTCTGCTCATACTCACAAACAAGGAAAGGCTCACTGGAAAGATGAAAGTCAAAGGCAGTCTGGGCTGCAGTGACCATGAGACCACAACCTGGACTTCAGGAGAGCAGATTTTAACCTCTTCAGGGATCTGCTTGGAAGAATCCCACAGGATAAGCCCCTGGAAGGGAGGTCCAAGAAAGCTGGCTGATAAGGAAGGATCACTTTCTAAAAGCTCAAAACTGGTTCATCCTGAAGAACAGGACATCAGGCAAAAATGCCAGGAATCCTGAAAGTGTGAACAAGGAGCTCTTTGCAAAACTCAAACATGGAATAGGCACTACATAGAAAGTGAAGTATGGACAGGTAACCTGGAAGGAATACAGAGGAGTGTCCATGTGATTAGACAGGCCACAGCCCATGTGGAGTGGAATCTGGTGAGGCATGTCTACGGGTATTTATTTATATGAATTTGAAGCTAATGGAAATTGCAAATTGAAAACTTTTTAATTGGTTCAGTGCTGCTTTGTGAAAAAAATAGCTGCTAAATATAAACATTTGTAAAATTACTGTCTTGGTATACTATGAAATTCTGCAAGGAATTTGGCAGAGAAATAGTTGATACTGATTAAATTGCATACATAAAGCAATATTAAGGGAGAATTCATGTGTCTGGAAAGCCAAGAATTTGAAAGCTTTCTGAAGAAAATGGTCTAGAATGGAGGGCTGCACAGTGGTTTCTTGCACTTATAAAAGCCTGAGTTCATGCTCAGCTCAGATCCATTTTATAAAATATTTTATATCTAGCAATAGTGTGTAAATAAAACTAAGGAACATACCCAAAAGTCCTTGCAGAACTCCCATCAGTTTGTGTGATGGCTTTTACAGAAGCAGTGGGGATGTCAAATGTGAGGCTTCTCTGACAGAATATTTTTTATCCAAAACAAACCAAGTAAAATTTTCTAAGAGAATTGTTTTGTAAAGATGTTTGTTCTTCAGATTTCACCTGATTTACAACTGTTTTATTCTCTCTAAATGTGAATGCTTTTGTTTAAACCATAAGTCCTAACTTTCTTTCCCTAGACATAGAAACACACGAAGGCTGAAGTGCACTGATCTAGGAGTACAAAACAAAAGCCCAAGAAGCGATGGCTGGTTATTCACAGTAGATATATTAAGTCAAGGAGATTGTTGTTTTATTTACTGTTTTCTGAGGCTCTGTGCTCAGAACTTTAAAATGTTTCCTGAATTTATATTACATTTTACTCTCTTGTTTCATCTGAAGATTAAAAAAATGAGTCAAGGTACAATACATGTATTCTACTAGTTTTTAGGATTATTTCAATCTACTGAAATATACACTTGTAGCAGGACCCAGAAATTTGAATTTAGTCTTTGTAACAGCTGTAAATGCCTACAAACAACATTGCACTTACGTATTTTCTCCATAATGTGGAAAATAAACACATTTCACGTTCATTATTACACTCTCAATATATTTCAGACTACAGAACTTTATACCAGAAAACCAATTGCCCTTTGCTGCTTTTTCAACTCAGTAAATAGCAGGACTTAAACTTGAACTTCAGCAGCTGGGAACAATGACTATCAATTGCCTTTTCCCCCCTGCTGTTCCTCATTAAGAGCACAAAGTGTTCTTATTTAAATCCATCCTTATCTCCTAATATACAAGGAACAGCGAGTGACTGAATTCAGTAGCTATTAGAAGTACAGTAGATCAGATCTTCCTGTTTATTGATTTGTGAAGAACATTCTCGGACTGCTTTGACAGCTCTGAGTCAGTGAGAGCAAAGAAAGAAGCTTTTCAGCTCTTGGGAGGAGAATTGCTGGGCAACATTAAAGAGGGTCTTGTAGAAGCCAGTTTCCTTTGATATGCAGTCAAATCGGCTGTGATTGGAGTCAAGGTCAGGAGGCTGTGGAAATGCTATGAATATGGTGGGGATATTAAAGGAGAGTTATTTTAATAAGTATTGTGTGTGTGCACACTGACTGATACAGAAAATTGCCTTTTTCTTTTTGTGAGAACAGCCTTTAGTGAAGCAAATTAGGGGAAAAAAAATGAAAAAGAGCAGATTGTGAGTCCTTTTGCCGCTACACTAAATGTAGCTGTTTACATGAGAATCTTCTAATCTGTCCTTCTTTTCCCGCTGTTTTTCTGCAGAATGCTGGCCATTCAACACTTGTCTTAACTCTTTACCTTTAGCATTTTTTTAAACTACTGATCTCATTTCCACTGTATCACGTTAATAAGTAGTAAAAATTGCTACTTACTCACACACCTTCACATATTTTGCCTGTTTTGGGGGCAGCATCCATCTATAATATGTTATGTTGCATGTGCCCTTAGATACCCTCATAAAAAGGTTATTATTCTGACTTCAGAAGAATTTATATTGTTGATGTGTTTCAAACAAGTAATGTAAAGAATTTATGCTCAAATGTAAATGTCTGTTTTCACTCAGATGGGATAGGTAGTATCTGCCTGGCTTTCTCACTCTTCTATCAATGATCTTAAACTAGAAAGTGAAGTAATTTGACAAAACAGATAATGTTCCCATTCCTCCTCCCCTATCTGAAGTTGTGTTCTTGGCAGATTGAAAGATGTTTTAATATTTGCTTATATTGGATATATTTTATTCAGAAGTGAGAACTTTCAGAGAAATCTGATGAGGAAAAGTTTCAATTTCTTTTAAGTAAAAACAAAAAAATATTCTCTCTGAATCTAGCATTTGTCTAGCATGACAGTAGACCTAGCAGTCATGGAAAAGGAAGGGGGAGATTTGAAATATTTTTTTCCATTATAGTATTAATACACCCCTATCAAAATAGCACATGACACCATTGAGTCTTTTCAATGACAGTGTGATTTGGCTTGGAAATAAGGCAGTAGCAATTGCTGTTAATTTCCATGAGCATCAAAGACAAAAAGCTTTTTATTTTTTCCCAGAAAGAATAAAAGTTGACTTAAATATTGCAGACATGTAATGGAGTGTACAGAACAAACACAGAAAGAAAAAAAATAAAAGCTACTTTTGGCTTTGCTTTGTTTGGCAAATTAAAATATTTCTAAAGAGATCCATCCACACCAACAGAACGAGGTTTGATTCAGTGTTCCACACTGGTTTTTCTGAAGCACCCACATCTCTTCCTAGCCTCATCTTGGGAGGAAATCATCTGTTATTTACAACGATGGCCACTTGAGAATACCTTAGCCTCTTTTAGTGTGATCATTTGTATTCTCTTTCTGCAATAAACTTCTTTGTTTCCTTGCTTATAAAATATTTTGAGAAAAATTTAAATATTATGAATACAGGAGATTGCAATTTACAAATTAGAATGAGAAGAATATTATTAAATCTCTTTACAGGAAATAGTCTTTAATGTTTTCATACAGAGAGATATGAATGTTTAATGCATCTCTTTAGCTGTTTCCCTAGTATGGCAGCAGTTGAATTAACCTGTGATGCAGTACACCAAAGAGGGGCTTTTTATGGTGTCATTTAGGAAGAACTGTAGGCATCTGTGCTTTTTTGGCTCAAGAGGGTGCATTTGCAGAGTTACCATTCACATTGGCCAGGAAAGCCAAATCCAGTTGCATGCTAGAACTCTTCAAGAAGCATTGCAAGACACATTATTTGAATATATCAAGAAGGGAGATACATAGCATTTAATAGATAACTAACACTTTAGTGCTATTGTATGCCTTCTTTTCAGCTTTGTAAAGGGATGTGTCCAAATAGAGGACTGTGATAGAGAAGTGAATGAATTTTGAATTAGAGTTTGGAACCCATAGAAGCCTCTTCCTGAATTGCCTCAGTGCTAACAAGGGTGAAGGCAGTAACATATTCCCCTGGAACATTCCCTGTTTACCTGGTGTTTTCTCACTACATATGATCACTAGCTTCATGGGCCATTTTTAATGTGGCTATTTAAAAATAAAACTTTTTTTGAATAAATTCCTTGCCAAGTTCATTGAATGTAAATTCTCTAAGTGTGCTGAATAGAAGGAGATGTCTGACCAGTCACCTTAGCTCAGTCAGCATTGCAGCCACTCCTTTGGCAGAGTAGTTTAACCTAGTGATCAGAGCTCACATGCCCAGGAGAGAAGCACCCCACGGGAAGTTTCCTCCAGTGAACTTGTTCAGTGGAAAATCAAAGCTATGGACAACACTGGGGGGGATTAAACCACAGCTAGGCCTAAGCTGTTGCTCCAGTGTGGAATTTGTATATCCAAGATTATAAAATTGATGAATTGACAGAGTGACCATTTTTATAGCTCTTTGCTGAGGCTACTTGTTATTTGCAGGCACAGCTTCAACAACATGATGAGGGGTGTGCCTCCTTCCTCCATCACATCTTTCTGAGTAGTTTAGCAGCACCAGAACACCTGAACAGTTCCTGTTGGGTACTTCTGGAGAACATGGAAAATAATGAGAATCAAACAACTCATTTTTCCTTATTGATATAGGCCTGCTTTGCAGTGTGATCATAAACACATAAGAAGACTTTAGATAAAATTTTTCTCAGCTAAACCCTATTAAAACTAAACAAAAACTCCCCTCCAACAAACAAACAAAACAAAAAACAAACACGTACACACCCCCAAAATTTAGTAGTATACCAAAGTTAAATCCATCAGATCCTTATTCTGATTTCAGTGGAGCTGTTATAAGAAATATTGTTAAAAGTTGAACCCCTACATTAAGTAAGGTACTTACAAACTATTCCTAGGAACTACATGACACAGCTTTGCTTTTGTTAATGTCATAATTTGTTTATCTGAGCCTCATTATATATTCAGTTCACATGGTTGCATCCAAGTGATGGCAAACAGAACTTGTTTTGTCAAATGTTTCCAAAGTTTTTAGAGGAAGAGGACTTCAAATAACTTTTTTTTTCATGCTAAATTGTTTAGCAGAAGCTGTTTCTGTTCCATGTCAATATCACTTAAAATTAGTATGAATTTTTAGTATTACCATCTTCAGATTCAAGTATGTTTACTGCACTACTGTGACTCTTTCATTTGTTATGATTAAGAGAAGATAAGTGTTGTGTAAAACATTGGATTAAATAAATAACGGAAATGCATGTCTTTACAAGTGTGTATCCTCAGTGAAGAAAAGTGATGGTTCAAGTATCCCAATTACAGAGAATCCTGATGTTTGTTTTTAAGTCAAAATCAGATATAAAAATATTTTGGTCTGTTTAAACCAAATTCTCATATCTTGATTCAGATAAAGCAACAGCTGACTTTTTCGAAATCCATCTATTTTTTTTTTTAAGTAACATTGCTTGTGAAGAAGCACTGTATAGTTTTATCTAAAATATACCCAAATCAAATCCATGGAGGTTGGATCAGATTACCCACTGTGGTCCCTTCCAACCTCACTCTTTCTGTCATCTTGCATGTTACATGCTGATAATAACACCTTTAAAATTATTACTTTTTGGGTATTACTCTGGCTAAGCTGATACTACTGAAATCAGATGAGGTAATTTTTCCTTCATTAACAGTATATATGTTTTCTTCCATTTAAAGCAAGGAAAATTAATCAGGTTGAGAATTTAGCAGTTTTCTTTGAACAAGGCTCCAGTTTTTCACATCATTTTATTATAAGGAAAACTGCATCTAGTTCAGAGTATAGCATAAAAAAATACATGGGATAATAGTTGTGCTTATATTGGAGGAATCTATTTCACTTGACTTGAAAGAAAACAAAATTTAAAACTTGGGAATTACCTATGGCTCATTTATGAAAAATAAGAAAAAAATTTACATGCTAGTGAGAAGTTTTTTGAAGAATTATGAATTTTTTATAAAGACTTAGTGAGGATGTGATTTCATTCTCCAGGTAGTTAGGGTGTAAGCCACAAAGCCAGATTAAACTCTAGTTTTACTGCACCAGGGACTCTTTCTTCTGTAACTTTAAGTAATCATTGTTCTGATGGGGTTTTATTGTTCATCATAACCTGAGTTACTGTGGGTTCAAATTCTGTTATTTTGTAATTTATGTATTAATATTGGTAAAATTGATAAAATATGAAATTAAAATACTAAAAATAAAAATTGGCGGCAACAGTCTTCCTTGCTCTACCACCAACAGTGTGTTCATTTTTTGGCATCTAAAAGGTAGTATGCCAATACATAAGTAAAGTGGTATTTCCTGGCAACCAAATGGAATAACATTTTTTTGCTCTCAGATGATGTTTCCTGAAGAATACTCAAGATTTCCCAATGTTTTATTCTTCTCTGTGTTGCAAAAATCTGCCTCTAGACAGAGGTATTTCCTGGCTCTCATCCAAAGCTCTTCTGTTTGAAAGTTTACCCTGAAGTGTGTAAGGTATTTTATTTTGCTGATGTACATATATGACTAAAACCCTTCAGTTTAATAATTTCATCCAGCTCAAATGTCACCTCAATATTTTTAAGGGATCAAAATTCTCCATTGTACCACAGTTACAGAAGCTGTATGGGCTGCATGCTGGCAGTGATCACATGCAGCAAAGCATTCCCACACTCTGTTCTGACCATAGGTTGGCTGTTGGCATTCCCCGATAGGAAACATTGCTCCCCACTGCACATCTGTAGAACTCTCATTCTCTTTAGAGATTCTGCATGCCAGAAAGGACTTTTTCCATCATTGTTGACTTACTGAAATTTTCTTTATTAACCAATATTTGCTAAAGACAAAATAGGTAGTTTTAAGAGGATTGCAAAGAGTATATGCAATTCCATTCCATTAACGTTTTTTCCAGTTTTTTTTGTTTGATTGATTTTTTGGGTTTTTTTGCTTGTGTTTATGTATGTTTAAGATTATCTTTCGAGTCTTCATTGAAAGGCCATTTTTTGCTTACAAAGAATATCACATTAGTTAATGCTTTCATACTTCAGCTAATTACACTGATGACAAGAAGCAGCTCTGTCATGGTTTTTTATGCACTCACAGACTTCCCTAGCTTATATCTGTACTGTGCATTAGGTGTAAACTCAAGCTCAAAGCCTAGTATGAAGCATTGCTCAACAGAACATCTGTCCATGCAATTCCCTCTAGGCTTAAATTGTCCTTTACCCAGACTTCTTGTGCCCACAGTTTCAGAAGTTATCCAGAGTTCAGCTTCTTCCTAGGCTTAGTTTTGTCTAACTGAGCACTCAGCAAGATTAAACAGAAAAAAACATGGGTCATAGGACTAACCCAGCATGTGCCTGCCTTAAACCTACCAGTATAAAGGCTGATCTGTGAGCAATTCTGGATTCAAGGAGACAGCACAAATAAGAACAGAGGCTACAAGGGGATATGATTGTAGCTGAGCTGTTCAGGGAGATGCTGCTCAAGGGCGACTAACAAAAAAAATTACACTGAAAGTTTCTGTGTATGGGAAACCAGAGGAGAAGAGAAGACATAGAAATGGAGAAAGCTGCAGGAAAAGAACCTGAAAAATGGCCTGAGGAAAGAAAGGAATGCGGCACTTTTGCTTATAGCATCAGTTTTCAAACTGTAAGCAAAGAAATCATGTCCTGATGATAAATTTCTATTGCTTAGATAAACAAGATTTTGGAGTCTAGAGGTTATTTGGCAAACACACACAGTCATATCAAAGAGCTGGTCAATCCTATCATTCTTTTTCTTTTCTGACTGTATCACACCAAGTTATTATACTATTATCAATTCCTACCACCAACCAAAAAAATTCGCTGAAAGTTTTAAAATGTGGATTGCTTTTACTTGTGCAACCTGTTTTTTACCTTGTTATGTATCTCACAATTAGCCCAATTAAAAGATGAATCGCT
The DNA here is from genome assembly GCA_035041345.1 of Poliocrania exsul. Taxonomy (NCBI): domain Eukaryota; kingdom Metazoa; phylum Chordata; class Aves; order Passeriformes; family Thamnophilidae; genus Poliocrania; species Poliocrania exsul. The sequence goes on along the minus strand of JAWWLZ010000001.1, from coordinate 109,421,206 downwards.
CCTACCTTCTGCTTTGCCAGGATTGATGGAACACTTTTTCTTACAGACAATAAGTTGAATGAATCTGCTTTCTAAGCTATTTTACTTAATATATTTCAAATATATTCTATCATTACTTACAAGCATTTTTCCTTGCTTCGTCTAATCTGATTTTTAGGTCTAACTTAATGATGACATCCTTTTAGCATGTAGGCTGCAAAGGTGCAGGTAAATGTCATTCATGCACTATGGAATCTTATTACAACCACCCCCTTTTGGCTGTTTGCTCAATACTTTACTGGGTAAAGATAAAACCAATCTTACAACTAGTGTCTCTGTTTTCACACAGTACACCAACCCAACAAAACATTAGGAAAAACATGTTCTTCAAAGGGCTCTTCCAAGGGAAGGGTCAAGGGGCTATTATTTGACTGATTAAAAGAACAGAGAAAAGTTTGTAACAGCTCCTTGGTCAGTATTATTCAGTACTTGGTTATCCTGTCCACATTAAAAAGAGGTTACTTTTCACATGCTGATTTATACTAGTATACTTTCAAAAGTACTTCAGAAGTAGTTTTTTGTAAGTATTAACAGATGGATGTTCTAACTGCAATATTGCAAACCAGCAATCATACTCTTTTCAGGTACATAAAGTCAGGCCAATTTGCTCTGCCTGTCCATTTTCAACTTGTTTGAGCATCAGTTGAAACCAAAATTTTTTTAACTCCTTTCTTTCCAATAAAATACGTTCAATCCCAGTTAGACCCTGAGGGGTAACAACTGTTGCAGGAACTTTCTTCATTTTAAACTGAACGTTCACTCATTAAAAAAAAAAAAAAAAAAAGGTATCTGACTAGAGTTCCTGTTTGTTACGTGTTTCAAAAAGAACCTTTTTTTTCTCTCCTCCCTGAACAGGTGGCCATTGATGAGCGCATCCGGCAACTGCATGAAGCTCACAGGGATTTTGGTCCTACTTCCCAGCATTTTCTTACCAGTGAGTAATTTCCCAGTTTTTGTTCAGTCTGCATACAAAGTCAATTGTAGCCATGTGCTGGTTATCATTGCTATGAATTTCTATTTTAGACTATATTGCAATGGTTTTCTTTTGTTGTTGTTTTTTTTTTTTTCCCCTCATTTCTGGGTGCAGAAGACTGTTAAATAAGTTAATATAATTCAGGCCTAAGGTAAATGGAAACTTCTGCCAGTATCAAGTCTTTTTGTCCATACATCTGTCACTGCAAGGCTGGTCTTCATTGTTTGAAGGTTCACTCTTAGGACTAGCAAATTAAAAATTATATTTAAAAGAGTTTCTGATTATTTTAATCCAGAAAGTATTAAAAAAAATCCAACCAACCAAAAAAAAAAAAAAACCAACACCAAAAACAAAGACCAAAAAGCCAAAACAGTAAACCACCACCCCACCCCACCCCCAAATTTGGTTTATCCATTCAAAGAAATGTTCAACTTCAAAAAGGGGCAAAATAAGACCTTTAAGAAAAATATTTTACAGGATTTAATCACTTAACAGAGCAGTGAGAGGATCAAAACCATAGTAGGAAAGTTGGCAGAAGAATGGTAGCTAAGTAAACTTTTTAAAACTCTGCATAAAATACAACTGCCAGTAAAATTCATGCTCCACCTCTACACACATTCTTTTATCAAGGATGTTTTGAAGTACACTGAAAGACAACTTGAAACACCTTCAAAGCTCCAAGGCAGTAACTAAAGTGAAGCTTCTTAGAGGCCATGTCTTTTCTATTGTACTTCAATTAAGGAGAGTAAACAGTAAAGCTTTATTTAAGAGATTATATCAGCAGAACAGAACACAGTCACAGGATAATGGTCTCCTACATGCAGAGGGACAAGCTATCCAGACATCAGAAATAGATGTTACTATTATTGCACAGCTCCATTCACAGTGGGATAGAGGACAAACTTTTCTTCAGCTGATACTGCATTGTAATTTTAATAAGTTAACCATTTTTCCACTGAAAATCTCAATGGGAAACTGAAAAGTCTCAGCAGGATGACCTGCAAATTCAAAACCAGAGTCAATGTTGTGCCACATAAGAACAATGCAGGTAGATTCAACCCCCCATCTTGTTTTAACAAATTATGAACCTATGAAGAGATAATCCCTATTTCTGTACTTTTCCAAAGTTGCTTTTATTTAACCCTTAGCCACTAAGAATAATTTATTAGGTGTATATATATATATATATCTATATCTATATCTATATATATCTATCTGCAAATCAGACCTGTTGAGACTGAACATGTGAAAGTTATTATGGGTATGTGACATGAATTCAATATGTAAAGAAATGCCTGTTTTTCTTATGACCCACAGTGTATTTCTGGTGAAGGAATAAATTTTTAGGGTAAATTAAACAGCCTGGAACAGACTAGAGTGACCTGCACTACATTATCACACCGAACAGCATGTCCTTGTTCTCTGTGCTTCTGTTGAGTGCAGCCAGGCAATTTGTGTGATGGTGATGACCTAGGCCCTTTCTGCCTTATTACTGATAAACTAGATCAGTCTCAAAGTTGCTCAGTGTTATGACAGTCACCTTTTTCAGCCCACTCACCATTAGTGAGACACTGAGACATTATTTTTATTTGTAACTAACTAGAGCCAGCAAAGAGTGGAAGTAATTCTAGACACTTTTCACCACTTAAAAATCACTTTAGGAAAAGAAAGCAGGTGAAAATGTGTTGACTGTGGAAATTGTCAAATCACTGAGGAAAATGAACATGTTTGTTCATTTCTTCTCTCTCTCTTAGACGTGTGTGCAAATACATATTCTTACTTAGGAATGCAAAATTTAGGTATTTGAAGCTCTGAAAATATCTACACAATCTTTCACAAGTGTAAGTGTTCATCATTGAAAACTGCCAGTACATATATCAGTCCCATCTTTCATAAGCACCAAATTCCAAAAGCATCCAGTTCCTCAGTATCACATACTATTGCTGTGCTTGAGGAAAATATCATGCTTTGATATGCTTTTTATGTACTACCTGTGCTGCACCCCTACGTGGATGGAAGCACATCTCTTGGAGAGATTGTGCTGCAGAAGAGAGAGAACCTCAGTCTTTACCTTCTAGCACTAGTCTTTTTTAATGTAGCTGTACTTTTGGGGATGAACAAGTAAAAAAAAAAAAGGGTTGCCAAACAGAACTGAGGGTGACTTGTATTTAATGACTTGTAAATGAGCTTTCAGTACATGGCAAACAGTCAAGTTGACCAGTCTAGCTATGGCAACAGCAGTGAAGAGATGAATCATAGAAATTTTTCTGGTTTCATTTTATAAGCTCAACTCAGAACATTTTTATTAAGGAGCTGAGACACACATAAGATCAATGCAAACTATAATCAGTAAGGAAAATAAGCAATCTATTGGCTGATGCATACCTACTTTATATGTCAGTAATAGTCAGTTTATCCTCTAACTCAGCATCAACTTTCCTTCTACCATACACATATTACTTTGAGGTGCAAGTGATAATCGTCAGCTCTCCACTGTGTTTATATTCCTACATGAAAAATTACCCTTTTAGAGTTGATACACCTTTAAGTAGTTCTGGAAAAAGGGTGGTACTGGAGTTAAGTTCACATAAAATCAGTGACTGTATTATTACACTTCTCTCCTGTCTGAAAGAAATATATATGATCTGCTAATTGGTGGTAATTTTTTCACATGCTTGTTATTATTTTAAACACAGATATTATAGCATCATCTGTCTGTTTCTGTTTGGTTGAAGCAAAAGCTGCATTGGGCTATTGAAAACCTAGCACTAAAGTAATGGGGGAGTGATGCAGGAACCTATTTGTCACGTCCTGTGCAGGCAAGGAATCCGGTGGTAGTCCCTGTTTTTAAGCATTTGCAGCCTGTTCTAAGGGCTGTTCTTAGAGCTATTTCTGAGATAGATTGGAAAGAAGGTGTGAACTAGAGAGATAAGGAGTGAGAGGGGGAAAAGTCTGCTCCATTGTAGCATTTTTAATTAAGGAATTTTTTTTCCATTGTCTTTTCATGCAGTTCAGTGTTCTTGTTCCACTCTTTCATCTTCTAAATGACCAGGTGGCAGTGTTTATCTCTGCTGTTGCACAGGATAATTCAGATGTCTTCTGGTTGTGAGTTTAAAAGATGGTGACAAAGGAATGGTGTGCTCGCATCTTTCTCCATCAAGGCTTTGGTATGCCCATGCGTATAAAGAACTCTTGTCAAAACTGGCCCTTACTTTTCTGGTAGTACATGAACTTGCCTCTCTCTAGGCCTTCTACATTTTTTGCTGGGCTCTCTTGCCTCAGCCCTTGATCTTCTGATCAGTTCTTTTCACTCTGCCTGTCTCCATATAATCCCAGCTCCTTCTCAGTTCATTCCTTGCCAAGGACAGAGGCTCCCAGCATTCCCAAAGATAGTTGTCAAGATACATTCATTAAATGTATCACATGTGCAAGACATTATGTCATGAATTCATGGAGTGAGTTTGTTGATTTTGAAGGACTTGCTGTTTAATTAGAATTCTCTAAATCAGGGTGTAAAAAAAATAGCAAAAATAAGATCTTTTTGTTAAGGAGAGACTCATAAATATTTAGAAAGGTAATTTTAAAAGATCTGTGATCCTTTCATGGGTGATGGTGCTTAATTTGAGAATTATATACGATAATTGAGGTGTGAAAAAGAGTGTCTGTGAATTGAAAACATAATGCCAGCTCCAAACTTTTTAGTGACTCCTCTGGAAAAATTTTACTATTTTGACTTCACTTTTTTTTTTTTATATGCTTCTGCCTCTTACAAAGAATGCAATCAGTTGTCTCTTGTTAGAGGACCCACCTATATTTGTCACAATATTTATTACTTTTTTTTTAGGTGAAATAAATGAGAGGTAGGATTGATGTCAGATTGGTTTTAATATCATTTGCTGTGCTCTCCAGCCTCCTATCAATCCTGTTTTTAATGGCATAGTTCATTCATGTGCATTGCTTATGATTGCTAAAAAATAGAAGGTATTACATCTCTTAAAAACATGAGCAAACCTTGTAATTTACTGTCCAGCCCCAGTATGAGCCATCTGTTAGTAATCGTACCAAGTCAATGAAGTGACTGCATGAAATAGTGCTCAAGATATAGCCAGAAATTACCTAAGATTGAAGGCATTACTTGTGATTTCCAAGCTCAGAGAACATGGACTTTCATTAACATGAATAACCTGGAAATATAAGGAGCAGAAAGAATATTTAGGCTTGCAAGGCTAAAGGGCTGATATACACAGAGTGAACATTTTGGGATTTGTATTTCCAGGCTATGAGCTTTTGCTACCTGCCTCCACCAGTACCAGACTGTTCAATCCACATACCTAAATATGTGCTAGGACCTGTATTTTGACTGGAGATACCTTACAATGCTTTTCAGTTCTGGACTTGTAAGCAAGAACAGCACTGACTTCACCATGAAATGGGGCAGCCACAGAACCTTTGCTCCAGAGATAGAAAGATGATGAAAGCTGTTGCAAATAATCCCATGGTGTAATGGACAGCACTCCGGACGCTGAATCTCAAGGACGTGAGTTCGATTCTCAGTGGGGACTGGACCGCCCCTGGCAGTTCAAACCTCCCTGCCATCCCATCCCATCAGATCTCGGATGGTCAGCAGGGTCAGCCCCGGTTAGTACCGGGTGCTGTGACAGTCCCAAGGACTTCCCTGTCACTGTCCAAGCTTGTTCGGCCGTGGCAGATGGACCTTAGGACTTAAACGGTGGGGCCAGTTCTGTGCATGCTGTGCCTCACCTAAAAATCCACCGCGCAGGCTGGAAGGGCACACCCACGTGGGGAGAGCCCTGCCCAAATCTTCGTTTGGGAAGTTTGGCCATGCATATACACATAAGCTCATGATCAGAGTGCATCTGCTGCATTTTATATTGAATAATTGTTGCTGAAAAATAAAACATATGATCACAGGACTGGACTCTGTAACCTAGGTCTCTCCTTCTCAGGGTAATCTCAGAGCTGTTAGAGTTCAGATCTGGCTTTTTCTTCTTCTTTCTGTGCCTTTGTGTTTTCCTTCAGTTATTTAGGCCACTCTCCTGAGAAACTGGAGATGTGTGTCTGAATTCCTTCAAGCTGGGAGAGAAGTCAAGTACTCACATCTCCCACCTTCTGTGTGAGCGCTTAGATTATTATGCAAAGTAAAGATTAGGGAAGCTCTTTCTTGCACAGGCAAACGTCTTTGAAAGGGCAAGTCCTGCTAATTAAGACATCTGACTCTGAAAATGAGAGGGCTCTATGACTCTTAAGACACTTCACCCATCCATCTGATAGATTATTTTCCAGTGCTAGAAACTGCTTCTCTCTATTTCTCACTGCACACATTATATCATATTGTCTTTCAAATATCCCTTTTGACAAGCAAATATTGAAGAACATGTCCATTCATCCATGTCTTTGGATAAATGATTTAATAATTTTAGATATCACATCAAATATTTTGAATAAAGAATATTGCCAGGTAGTAGAATAAAGATAGAGGATAAGTGGTCACAAAAGAATCAGCCTAACAGTGAGAACCCTCTGAAAGCAAAGGGATTTTATTATTGCATTTAATATGATTACATTAGCTAGAGGAGCCTGATTCCTGGAAAACCTTTTTCTACTTTTGTATAAATGCAAAATGACTACACATGCTTCTGAAAAAGGCAAAACTATTAAAGTACCAACAGAACCAAATTCACTTCACAGGTCTTGCAATTGTTCTTATCATGGTGAATTTCTAGCAACACTGGGCACCAATTCAACCTCAAGACTCATGACGGGTAGATCAGGCTTAAAGTTAGGGAAAAATATCTTCAGTCCATTTCTTCCTTATTTAGAATATCATGACCACAGCTACAATTTTGGTAGTGCTAACTTTGGCCTGACTGCTTAAGGTTTTTAAGAGTAATAACATGTTGGCATATTTTGAAAGAATATCTTTATGCTTACTTTTAGAATAAAATTAGTAGAATTAATATTACACTGAAAGTATGTCATGCAGTCATATGATCACCAGTCCTCTTGAGGGCTTTAATTTTTTCATTATGTCCTATTTTCAGGAAAACCACAGAGAATCTCTCCATAAATCTCAATAATTTATTTGATTCACAATGAAATAGGATTTATGGAATTGCAGCTTTATATTTATATTTCTGTCTTTCCTGCACTATTGTGCTAAGTGACTCTTTTTATCATAATCCAGTGGGACACAAGTTTCTGTACACACTTACAAAGTAATTTTTGAGATGATGGTGTTCTCCCCCTCTTTTCACCCAGAAGCAAGCAATTTTTCCTTGTAACTAATATCTAGTGTTTATGAAAAAAAGGCTTCCAATAAAAATATCTTACAATGGTAGTTAAAAATAATCAGTTTTAAATCTCTTTCTTGTGCTCCTGGTTTTCATTTGTCATCAATTTAAAAATGCTGTATAGTATTTATTTTAAAGCAGAGAGGGTTTTTTCGGAGGGAGTCATTAGGAAAACTGCTCTTTTTTTTTATAGCAGCCTAATTAATTTCTGTAATTTATTCGTGGTTGGCAGGATAACCTATATTCTGCAATGCTAGATAATTTTGCAAGTAGACAAATATTATTTTTTACTGTTAATAAGACTCAAAAGATGACTTATTGCCTATTACATTTTTTTCCATTCTCTGAATTAGTACAGATTCTTCTCCCAAACATTTTTATTTTCTTTTTGGAGGAATATTAGTTCTATGAATCCAAATGAAAATGAAAACTACTTCATTTATTCACACTGCCAAGTTTAACTCTGATAAATTTAACAATGTACCCATGTTGTCCTGAGTTGTATGTTGTGCTCAGTTTAGGAAATTCCTTTGTCCTCAAGCTCCAGGACTGTAATACTATAGGCATACTCTTTATATGTATACTAAAATTGCTCTGAAATGTTTTGCTATATATGACACGGGATATTTACAAAACAATTTTCTGTTTATCTAATGCAATTTGCCAAAAATTACCACTGATTTGATTAGGCCATTTTGTGACCTCATTTGATCAATCAGTTTTAGAGATTTCATTTTTAAGAGCATAAGGGTGCAACAGAAGCTAGCAGTGTGAAGTATCTGCAACTTTGGGGTATGTGGATCATTATAGCCTCTATAATTCTGCTGTATTTCATGTAGTATTCTGTTATTAAACAAGTAGATGCTTGTATTTTTGCCATTTTGCAGTAGTGTGACATTTAAGAAAATGAGCATGTGATGGTTTTTATATTTCATGTTACAAGTGGCATTTGGAAACTTCTGGAAATACTGTTCATGATTAAGGGTGTTCATTATTTATGTTTTATCATATAAAGTTGACCCCAAGTTGCAGGTGATAAATCTGAAGTTGGCCATAAATATTGCAGCAGGAAATGCAGGATGGAAGGGCTTCTTTTAGAACTCTTGTAAAATGACTGTTGTAATTGGTCCTGATCATGTGCTGAGCTTTTTAATGACTAATAATCCTTTCTTCAAATTGGTTAGAAGTCCTCTAAAAATGGTATGTTCAGTAAATGTCTGTATGTGTGCTACAGCAACAGAGGATGCAGCTAGCATTCCAGGGAAGTAGTAGTGAGTGTGTGTTTGGGCTTAAGAACAATCAGAATCCAAGCTGAGAAGGGGCTCTCTGTCTCCAAAATGTCCATCAATGCATCCCCATGTTCAATGAGGAGCAGAATAGATCCCCTGCTCTGTAGTCCTTATGAAAGGCAGGTTTTGATTGATGTTTCTGCCTTGTAACTTCTGAATTGTGTAGTCAATGTATTCTGACATGAGTTTCTCAACTATGTGGTGCCATATTAGACCTCGGTGCTACACAGTGTGGTCTGATTGTTCATCAGTCTCACCTACTATAGTAATAGGTGCACACAATTTAGAAATCAATTCTCTATAAATCCAGGGCAACAAAAATTATCTTTTAGAGATGCATACTGACATTTGCCGCAAAGGATCTTAAAGACCTTATAGTTTATGCAAACCCTTCTATTGTGCCACTGTCACACAGGCACACATTTTGGGGATGGCATCCTGCCAGTGTGTATCATGAACTGAGTAGGTTGGGGAAACATTGCTTAGCATGTTATCTAAGGTGGAGAAGCATGAGCTCTTTATAGTCAGTGGAGAACAGTAATTTCTCATTTATAATGGTGTCATTTGAAAATAAAATAAAGTACTCCGTGCATCATCTTTGAAAAGTTAAAATAGCTCACACAGATGTGAACTTCTGATTCTTGGGGAATCAGAGTCTTTCCCAATGTGAAATAGTCTTATCCTTTCTTCCTCCATGCCTGCCTTTATCTGAAGTGACAAACTCCATACCTTGCTGCAGTGAAGATTACTAGTATCAAGACAAACTTTATGTGAATAAATTATTTTCTATCTCTATGTTTGTATTAAGATATTAATGATGATAATGCTGTGTAGAAAAATGTAACTCATGCAGGTAGAGTTTCTAGGCTGAATCAGAGAATCATTACCATTAAAAAGTGAGATGTGAACATAATTGAGCACCTCACTGAGTTACAGGTACTATGGCCACAAAGCAGGGTAATCTGAACATAAAAATGAGCTCAGCTTTAACTACTGTAGTGCTGAAAGGCATATATATAATAAATAAAATAAATTTCTACCAAGGCAAAAATAAATGTAAGAGAATATATTTAATACTATGTATATAGTGGGCACTAGGCAGTGCTTCTTTGTTGTTTCTGCCCCAAACCCCCCAGTGAAAAATAAAAGTCAAAAGATTTTTTTTTTGTATTTAGTACTGAAAATGTACACTCATGCGTGACTAGAATTGTGTGCTGACTATGTAAATAAGGACCAGTGAAAGTAACATTTAAATGTGGACATACTAAATTTACTCTTTGAATAGCTGAAGGAGAAATAGTTTACTATTGGTAAACATACATGTATTTTTCATTATGTTTGTAGTGCTAAAGTGAAATATTTATAAGATTATTTTTTGTAGTATCAACACAGGAAAAAATTATACTATCGTCCTATTTAATATTTCATTCAGATCTCTGCATAGATTAAAACACTACTGAAGTTCAGAGAGCCAGCTTGCCACCATTTCATTATACATTCTGCAAGCAAGTAAGAATGTAGGCTTACTATCAGGAACTGTGTTCACAGGCAAAACAAGTCTCAGCTGTTAGCACACGTACAGAAATAAATAAAACTCAAAAATTAGGTAACTATTAAAATGTATATCAATGCAAACAAAGTCTAGGGAAATTTAAATTCACTCTTAAAATGCCCTATATTTTGTTGTGGTATTTAATTTCAGTCAACAGCACTGAAAGTAGCTGAGTGTATGTTACTGGGTTCTTACACTGTGCAAGCTCAAACAATAAAACACTTTTGAATTAGTCTTAGCAAACAGGAAATGTCTGTTTCTTGAGTGCTGTAGCACACAGGGGATACTAGAGCATCATACAGTGTTTGCTAGCAAGACTTTTAGATGGACTACTAAAATGGTCTTAACCATTTACCTGTACTAGCTTTGTAATGAATAGTAAACCTGTATTGCTAACCAAAAATAAGAAACAGCTGTTCTCAGCTTCTGGGCTTCTGCCAATAATGAAATGATTATTCTCTATGTATAGCTGTAAAAAGTACTGCATATTTTGTCAACTCAAATTTATGCAAGGTTAGAATCATCCAGGAAACCAAAAGTGTATTATAGACAGCTTCACAGTAACCTCTTGAAGGAACACTAAATCCAATTATGCAGAACCTCACAGAATTCTTTGTTATTCCTATAGCACTTAGCTCTCATGAAAGCAAAAGTATTTGTTCCTCTTCTAATGGATCAAGAACACTATCATATGTAAGTTTCTGTGATAATAAGTTATGACTGAAAAGCTCTTACCCAGATTAATTTAAAAGCAACAGAAGAAATACATCTGCTGAAAAATACACAGCAATCTATTCTGTCCTTTAGGTATTGAATTAAAACAAATCTTAAAGTGGGAGAACTGTAACTTGGTAGTATTCCCATTGAGAATATTAAAGATTGAGAGAGAAATATATAAGGTCAATTTTTAGTTAATACTGAAGGATATTTTATTTTCAAAAATGATAATTTACTGAAATCTCATTTACATTACTCCTCAGACAATACCAATTCCCATGGGCAAGAAACCTTACAATCATCTCTGTGTAAGCATTTTAAAACTATTTGATGGACCACATATTGGCACACAGGTTACTATTACTGAATAAAAACATGCAAAGAAATCACCTAGTAATTGATAGTGTAAAATGAAATTGTAATCTGTCTCTAATCCCTTGTATTTTGTTTCATAACAGTGTCTAGATGACTGAGAACATTGGATCAGTCATCAAAATTACATTTACAGCAGTTTATGTTCTCACAACTAGAAATAATAATTAAGCATCATGTTTAAGAATTTTGCGTGAACCTGGAAGTAAGGTTAAAAGTAGGACATGTTCCCTTACTTTAAGGGTATTTAAAATCAAAACATTACATGATATTCTACTTTTGATACCTTTAGCATTCCTATAAACTACATAACAGATTGTATCTTTACACCATTTGAGGCAATAGAAGGACACAGAAACTGAGCGGCTGCAGTTTGTGCTACCAAGGAGAGCAAGCAGCTCAGTGGGTGTCAGTCTTGACTTCACAGCTCCTCAGCTGTGCACTCTATGAACATTGAACAAAATTGCAGCACTCGCATAGAAGGAGTAATTGATCTTATATAAATTAGGTGTATATTTGAGTATTTGTGTATGAAAATTCATATGATCTTGTGTTTGAGAGCCATGGTACAGACTTCAATGGCAGTGCAGTGTGCTAGTTTTCCAGGAGATCTAACACCAAAATTAAAATTCTGTTTCTTGCATGCTTTGAGAGTTACTGGTTCTCATGGGTCATACCTTTGAAATTTAATTTTACTTTTTTTTAAGAGTGCAAATCTATGTAAGTAATAGGAAAGCAGTAATAGGAAAGTAATAGGCTAGTTGGGGGTTGAAGGCAACAGCAGGACCTGCAACGATGCTGACGTACAATTTTCAGAACTCCTTGGCCACCAGCAATTGGAAACAATTATCATATTTATAGAGGGAGACTTTTCACGAGAATCTGTAGTGAGAGAACAAGGGGTAATGGCCTTAAGCTGAAGGAGGGTAGGTTAAGATTAGGTATTAGGAAAAAATTCTTTACTGTAATAATGGCAAGGCACTGGAAGGTTGTCCAGAGACATTGTGGAATCCCCATCTCTGGAGGTGTACAAGATCAGTTTGGATGTGACTCAAAGTCACTTAGTCTAGTGAAATATTCCCTGCCCATGGAAGAGTGGTCAGAACGAAATGATCTTTAAGGTCCCTTCCAACCCAAACCATTCTATGATTCTATTTCTTTCAAAAATATTCCTTCCTTTCCTTAGCTTCTTAGCATTGTCCAAAATGTATGTGAAACCCATTCACCCTCTCCCCAGCCTGTACCTTGTTCTCAGCAGCTCTTCTTTCTCCTCTTCAGACTGTCTAGGATGACACCGGTTTCCCCCCTGCTGTTCTCTGATTTGTCTCCCCTCTGTGGAGTCCTCAGCCTCCCTCCAGCCCTTCTTCACAATTCATGTGCATGTAACTCTACAAAAATAGAAAGATTTTGCTATACAGAAGTTTTCTAAGCGTGTTTCATCTCTTTCCTCCAACTCTTGCTGTCTGTTCTCCAGTATGTGGGCAAGACAGGGGTACTGTACTTCATTGTGCAGACTGACACCTCTGAGTCTGGTACAAAATACATGAAATGTGTATATGGGTAATAATTATTTGTATGGATTGGAATTTTTTGACTTTGTTAAAGTACTTGAAGCTTGGGAGTGACATTTTTAAAGTATCTATTTTAAATAAGAGAGGGAAAGAAAATAGACCCAAATGGTCAGGCAGCTGATTACTAGTTGTCTTGGTAACAATTACTTGCCTTTGTGAACAGCAAGGGTCACTAAAATAAGGGTTACACGGGGTGAAGCAAACAGGCTTTGTTTTCCTACGCTAGATCACTTTTCATATGTTTTCTGTTTTAATTATTATATTAAAGGAAATTCTTGTTTCTGCTGCTTTTGGCAGACAACAAACTCCCAATGAAAAAAACATAATCTGATTATGGCCTAAACTATAAATTATCTCTGCCTCCAATAAAACCTCTAATAAAAATACACTACAATTATTTTGTCACAACGACTTATAAAAACTTTGTTACAAAGTATTTTCATTGTGTTGTAAGGTGATGTTGACATTTAACTATGTGATAGAAGTGTGAGTAATGTAATTTCCTCTCTATTTGTTGTGATCACACTGTAATTTTTTCCATTATTTTCTGCTATTGGAAGGCAATAAAACATAATTAATAATGTGGAGAAATAAAAGTGTTCACCATTTAAAACAAGTCAATTAGAGAATAAACATAATACTTGGATAGCCAGTGTAACTTCACTCAACAAAAAAGTAAGTGTGTAATTCTGTTCTTAGAAGAATGGGAAGTGCTGACCCCACAAGGAAAGAAATAAAAATCCCAGACAAACACATTAGACGGAGGAATATTTTAAAAGAACATGTCAGAAAAAGAGGTTGCTAGCTCTGCTTCATATCTGTTCTGAAAGCTTAGTTGTCAGGGAGGGGGAGGTTATATTTATCTTTGCAGCTGAATGAATTCAGTTTCTCTCAGATTAGGACAGAAATTTCTGAACAGCAGGTTAATCCTTCCTGCCTTCATGGGCAACTGAGCAAATAGACCTGTATCAACGTGGCCAAGTGTAAAATTGTAATTCTAGAGATTAGCGTTGTCTTTCCTGTTTGATCCCCATGTTTCTCTTCAAGGTATGTTTGTATGTGTGCAGTTATTTATTTACTTATTTGTTTGTTTGTTGTTAACAGCTTCTGTCCAAGGCCCCTGGGAGAGGGCAATCTCACCAAACAAAGTGCCGTATTATATCAAGTGAGTATAAATAGTATTTCTTTCCAGATTCTTACATTTCCTATTTAAGAGGATATTTAGTAATTTACTTAGATTATTGTGAACTGCTCCTATAGTGTCGAAATGTGAAGGGTAAAAAGGAGCAAAGCATGCAGTACAGTTCACAGAAGTGTCCTAGTTATTTAAAAACACTGTAGAATGCACTGATTTGTAAGTTATTTGAGTTTGTGCTACTGTAAATCACCTGCAAATGAAGTAAAGCTTTGGGGGAACTGTATTATAGTTTAATTTGTGCCATTGTCCACTGAACAGTATGTATGGCTGGTTTTGCAAAACCAAAACCACCCAACATTCTCAATGTGATACACTAGGGGTTTTTTAACCTAGCAGTGCCCATACTCAATACTAAGAATTGCATTAGGGACAGTACTTGGTAAAGTCCGCAGCTGAGGAATGACATGGGACACTTAGTCCCTACAGACTAATCTTTTAGAGTTTAGTTCCCAAATTAAGTTTGTTTTGAGAGATGTGGCTGCACAACAAATGAGTAGAAAATTTAAAAAAAAAAAAATCAACAACTTGTAAAACACCTGCTTCTCATGCCCTAAACAGATTCACCACACAACAACAAAAAGGATGTTTTAATATATTTTTTCTCTTCTTTTGAGTTCTTTACCAGTAATACGTGCCTTGAACTACTTATATAACTTCTGAAGGAAACAGGTGATGCAACACCTGCTATAAAGACTGTAGTACAAGTAACCGAAACGTGGGAATTGTTTAATACCCATATGTACCTGATTCCTCCTTATATTCCCCAGACACTTTTCAAACTCAACTAGTGTCACTGAAGCCATCTGGTTGCAGATAGTTCTTGCAGTGGCATCTCAGCTGCAACTTTCACAAGAGGGTGAACTTCTATACAGCTTTAGAACAAGCATTTGGTTTATGTGTGAAGCAAACAAAGTCTGTAGTGCAATTCATAGGTACAGTTATACCTGGCTGGTTTATCACTGTGTTAAATTTGTAATTTTTTCTGCATTTGGCTATGAATAATGAAACAGTCACAAGGAAGCTGGAAAGCTCAGTCAAGAGGAAGGGGCAATCTACCAGAAACATGCTGGAAAGCAAGTTCATGCTCTGCCACATCAGTCAGTTTATAGCACTAATATGAAGGAAAAGGTCCTTTTTTTCTCTCTCACATGGCATGACTTACCATTATGGGGAGAAGTGCCTTGGCAATTCTTAATTTAGGGCACAAGATGCGTTTCATGCTGTGCTTCCCAGCTCTCTCTGTGCTACTCACATCCAGGAGCCAAGGGTAACTGTTGACTCTATGCTATAATGGCCAATGCTAGTTTTGCCTATTCCTTAATACGTTTTAGTCTTCTGTTCTAGGCCATTTACAAATTCACTTTAGAAAATATTTTAATAGCCATAAACAGTTGTAGCATTATGTCATGGATCCCAATTTAGGATCCTGCCAAGTATGCCCATTTGTGGAGAATGAGTGATTCAGATTGCTTGAAGAATCACTGTTAGAGGTATTAACAAAAGTGGGTTCAATATGAATTTATAAAAGTGCAGCTTAATTAAAGTTCAGTGGCAAGGTTCACTCTGTTACTTACTCCATGGATGAAACATACAAAGAAAAATCAAGCTCAGACCTCATGATTGATTTACACATAGGCCAAAGATGCCAAAGGATAAAGTAAATCCTCCTGCTGGGTCACAAGTTTCAGGAGCAGACTCCCTTTTTTCCTAAACTCCTGGTGGAACTTAGCTGCAGCTAGGTCCAGTCTTCATCTCAGACTTGGACAATGGCGTAGGTCTAAAGGAATTAACTACATGGATTTCATTAGTACTGATTTAGCATGCTATCAGCCACCTATTGAGGATCCATTGTAAATAAGGGGTCTCTCTGCCTTGGTAAGGAAGGATTTCTTGGTCTCAGGTACAGAATCCTTGAGAGGAATCCCAGCTCAAGGGGAGAGTCACTGGCATGCAGTCCAGTTATAATTTAGAGAGAATTTGAACCGGGCTCATCCAAAGATTGGTTGGTTGTAGAAAGATCTATGCTTCAAGAACAACCTTGAGAGTTGTCCCAGGGCAAGGAGAGATCATCACCATGCAGCCACACTGCTTTGCAGAGGAAGCTCAAAGGTGGGTCCCTCAGGCTTTCAAAGTTATGGGATAAAGTGATTGGCTCATAGTCAAATTTAATATAGTGGGAAGGGCACGTGTGAGGCTCCTTATACCCACAACTTTCTTTGTTCTTTGGTAAATGAGTCTTGGAAAAGCCACCTGCTATTCATGCATTAATCACGCGATCCATGTTCCAAGCTTGTGTGCATTGATGCACACTGGGTCACTCTGCCCCTTTGGGGGTTTCCTAGAGGAGTTCTTGGCCTGGCTGTAGCTCAGGCCTTTATTTCCTTTGAAGCCTGGACCAAACTATTGCTGCTTTGGTTAAGAGGTCAAGTGCATCTGTCAAATGCTACTAGTTTAATTAAAGTTTAAATTTAGCCACATCTTTTATAGAAAAACTTGCTGTCCTTGAGATGTAAAACAAAGCTTTTAATGAGTCTTAGTGAGCTGATATATCTATTGCCTTCTCCAGCAATGTCCTCAGTCATTTTTCTTTACATTCATTCTCATCACTCATATTTCCTATTTACAAACAACTAAATTGTTTTCTGTACCATTTTGGCTTTTAAAATCAGCATACTTTTGTTCTAATCTTTCACCTATTACTTTTCTACCAGTTAATTCTCTCAAGGAACTTCATGAAGACTAAGAACTACAGGCAGCATTCTTTTCATGTTTACATAATGTTTTTTCTGTCATCAATGTCGAATATTGGTCTTAGCCCCCTTCATTAACCGGATTTGCTACATGTTTTATTGTCTCTCATTTTATTTGTTTTTCCCTTGTTGCTTAACTGCTTTATCTCATCACTTTCACATTTGTAATGACATTGCACCCAATAATCCATAAATCAGGCAGTGCTTAGTCCTAAATCTTCAGCAGCAATATTTATTTATGGCTAGGTGTCTTCAAGACTTGTGATTTTCCTGGTTAGGAAGCGGTGCCAGGATTCCAGTCCCACCTCTTTCTTCCCCAGCAAACTGAGGAAATCTAATTTCTGTGTTCTAGGACAGCAGAAGTGTCTTGGCTTCCTAAGCAGCAAGTAAACATTGCTGCCTGGACACTGACACTTGCCCAGACCACAAGGTGCTCCTGAGTTAGAAAACCCTCTGTTTTACTTCTGAATTGAAACATGTAAAATGGCTTGAAAACACATTTTATCCAACCCTTTTCTTTTTGATCTTTTTTTCCTTGATATATTGTCTAGTACAGAATTTAAAGGTTTTATTAGATTACAAAAGCAGAAAGCTATAAAAGAAAATAGTTTTCAGTTTAATCAGTCCTGTTCTTTGAAGACCTTGATCCTGCTCTTACTGCAGTGTAACCCAGAAAATGGTAAGGCAGAAGCAGGCACAGACATGTCTTCACTCTTTAATGTTTTAGGTATTCATTAAAATTTCTAAATGTATTTTTTTAGAAGACAAAACAGATAATTACCTCAGAAATCTGAAAAGAAAATGAAAAAAATGCACATCTCAAAGACCACTGAATATGCATCAAAAGATTAACAAAATGTCTCAGATTCTAAAATAGACAGATAATAGAGGTAGGGAGGCTGCAGATTTTAACATTGTAGTTCAGGTTAGATCACATTTTAGCAGAACTCACCCCATGATGAAAGGGATCTCATGTGTGCATGCATGCACATGCATATTCTTATCTTTCAATCAAACAGAGAGAGGAGCTGCTTCAAAGTAGTGACAGATAACAAAATTAAATGTCTACTTTCCATTTTGCAATACCAGAAGAAGTGTTTGGTCCTGCTGCTCACCCCCATCCCTCTACAGTGTCTATGCTCCTATGGCACGAGGGGGCATTAGGCATCTGTACTCTGAACTAGGTTTGCAGCTCTTTTGGGTGTGGCTTATCCTGTGCTCTGTAAATTTGTCCATTACTCAGTGGCAGGAGGTCTCTGTTGCCTCAGACTGAGGACGAGTTGGGCTGAAGTCTGCAACATACTTTCTCTCGAAAAAAAAGAATCAGTAGTCCGGCCATCATGATGTGTTGAAATTTAGCAGGTGTGACCTCTATATTTGTACTAATCTTTGACATTATTCTTTCTCCGTGTATCTGGCTAGCCAGTTAATAATGTCTGTCTTCTTACCCTCTTGCTGTGCCCATTCTTTTGAAGGATTTAAAATGCTTCTGCAAAAATTCAGTAGTCTTTCATCTCAGTGCTTCCCACAAAGGAAGCATTCCAAGTTATTTCCCAGCCAAGCTTATTTTCTTATACAGATTATAGCAGTTCACTGAACTTTGTCCTGCTGAGGACAAAGCTGGATTCTCAGGAGCATTGCTTTGACTCCTTGAGAAGATCCACGTGAGCCTATCTATATAAATTAGCTATGCAGTGAGCTAACTCCAAGGACAATGCATCTCCGTTTGCTTACTCTCTTGCCCATTGTGGTTTCCTATGAGAATATTTTATTTGCATTTAATGTATCAGCTTGTGGCATACATTTTTGCAGGCTTTAGATCCTGCAGTCTTTCCCTCCTTCACACTGGAGATCTAGTGGGCTGGTTTCTATAAACAGATGTCTTTGTTCTCTTAATTTTTAGTCTGTCTTTTAATTGTTGTTTAAGCATGCAGAATTTCAACACACTCAAAAAAAAGCTAGTAGCCCTGAGTTTTCATTGTAAAAGCAAACAGATTAAAGCCATGATTCTTTTACTTTTGTTCAACTTAGAGACAGGATAAATGAATGTATCTGAATTAAATTCTGCTAAGATAAAATAAAGTGGAGATGCTGTTCTGGGAAAATCACTTGGGTTAATTGTTTCTTCTGTGGAATGTAGATAAGCACAAGACACAAAAGAAAGTAGAAAATATCTGTGAGACAGAGCAGAAAGAGACATGGAGAACCATAAATAAACAATGTATGATTATGTATATGTAGTGAGTGAAGCTGAGAACAACCATGTGTATGGCTGACAGTTAACTTACCTAGCAAGTACCAAAAAGGTATTATTTTGGCTTCTTAAAAGGATAGCTATTGTGATTTTTTCCTGTCTTTCAGTTTTGAATTCTCCATAGGAAAATCGAAACTCTTGTGAAGGAAAGAACAAGTATAATACTTTCCACTCTGCTTTTCTGTGATGTAAATTCTCATGCTGTCTAACATAAAAACCTAAAGGATATTTCTTGAGAGTTTGTCCAATGCAGTGTTTTTATTTATGATTTGTAGAGTTGTGAAGCCTTGGTTCCAAAACTTGTCACAAAAATTTAAACTCATAGTGTAAATAAATGAGAAATCTTGAGCCTTTAACTACCTTTAAAATGAAAGCAGAGGTTATAAGCAGATGTGTTCCTGCTGACTGAGCAAGAGCACTCAAGGAAGATACTGTGGGTCTGCTCTTCGTTACCATCTGTCAGCAGGGAGTTACTGCCCCCACATGAGAAGTAACTGGAGGGGATTTCATTTGGCTTTAAATGAATTATAAGTACTCAGCAGCAATTTTAGCATATCCTAGCTGGTGTGAGGGCTGAGGGCAGGGCTGTAGCCTCTGCTGTGGGACAGTAACTGAGGGAAACCATGTGCTTTCCCACTATAGCAGTGTGTAACGTGGCACCTGTTGTGAGGGCAGAGAGCAGCACAACACTTGGTCCTCTTGAAATGACACTGCTCATAGTTAAGTGGGGAGCAAATCTCTTAAGCTTTGTTGTCAAATTCATTCAGTACAAATGTTCATGAGTATATATTGCTAAGCATTACAGGGCGGGGAAACAGTGCAAGGATAATTCTTGTGCAGGTTAAATCTTAAGATGTGTTTTGCAGGTAATGAGCTGGGTAAGAGAATTTTAGATGACTTTCCTGTTTTCCTAATTAAAGGGAACATGTCAGCATTTTAAATCTATTAAATCCAGCCATTGTTTTCCAGCTCCTGGAGTAGGAGATTGATAAATGAACTGTTTTTATAGGCAATAGTGTGAAAAAGTAAACTTTTGGTAACGTACAAAGAGTTCATGTATTTATAGTGTAATAGAATATAATTACATAACATTAAGCATTTTAATTTTATTGTAGCTGAAGTTGTCCTATTTATTGCAAGCTGAATGTGATTTTTGCTTGAATTTTACATTTTACTTCATTTCTATCACCTTCATTTTACTCCAGTTGTTAAATGTAGCCTGACTACATTTAACAACAGAAGTAAATGAACAAAAAATTAACATAGCTAATGTATTTTTTACAAAATTCAATGACATCTATACAATATCATCCTATTTCATAGAATATATGCTGAATCTTCTATTAAAAAGTAGATTTTACAGCTGCCTCTGATAGCTAAAATTTATTGTCATCTACTCAAAGTCCATGTTTTAAGCATTGTGTGCTTAATGAGAAGAATTCAAAAATAGGAATTATGTTTGATTTCCACTGGAATGCTTTGAACTTGAAAAGATTAGACACATTAAGGAAAAAAAAAAAAGATTTGCCTGTCAGAATTTTCTTTTTTTTAAGATCAATTACATACTTAATTTAGATGAAAAAGAGGAGACAGCTTCTGACAACTGTCCAATGTAATCTTCAAGGAAATGGGGAACAATATCTCAGATTTTTTTACATGTTCTTGTTATACCAAGAAGTCTCATACTTCCTTTGTTTTCTCCAAAGACTGACAGCTTCTCCAAAGCAGTACTTACCACATCTCTTGTCTGCATTGCCCTTGGTTCAGTGTCCCTTCTGATGCAGCTTGCTCCGCAAATAAGCAGACAAACTATTTCCCCATTCCACACAAGAAAAATTCCATCCGGATAATAAGAGAGTCAGCATTAAATTGATCCCTCTTTACCTACTGTGTCTTTTTTGTCTTCATGATCTCATCAGTCTAAAATATGACAGGAGTATAATTAATAATTGTGTGTTAAGAAATGTTTCAAAACCAATGAGAAAAGAAGTGGGGATAAAGTGGGGATTTACATTTCCAGCTCTATTTGCTATGGATGCACAGGCTTTGGTTGACTAAAAATGCTCTATATTGGCATCTAAGGCAATGCAACAACTGAGAGAAGGCTGAGACTGCAATAATTGGACATACTAGCTGGGCTATTCCTCTTTCCCTAAGTTGCCTGTCTGTCAGGGCAAGGTCAGGTGTTTCCCTGGATTGACGTTTT